>JANKOE010000005.1:60472146-60485192 GCA_026284465.1 Erythroxylum citrifolium | reverse complement strand
GCAAGTTGATCTCCTTGTTGTAGGCAGCCGTGGCCTTGGAAAGATTAAAAGGTACTCGTAAACTTGATTATAATACTATAGTCCTCTTTTTAGGCAAGGTATCTATCTTTTGTGGCTCCTAGGTTAGGACCACTTGGGATCAAAGCAAAGAATTAAGCACCACTTGTGAGCAAGAGTTATTGTTGTTCAAATCTTCAATAGAAAAAGTCAAAATATAAGGCAGGCTTTAGAGATCATGATTTTACAAGATTTCACCTTTTCAAACCATTCAGACACATTTTTGTAATTGTACTTCCATTTCATTGCTCGACAGTCAAGCAATTACATCCATTGCGCATGCGAGAATTTACAGCAATATGTTCATCTGTCACTTAACACAGGAACCTGCTTTACTACTTCACAAGTGTGTTTTTCTTACGTTTACTGAAAATTGAGAAGTCTAGAAAGAGAAAACTTAGTGGAGAAGTAGAAGCCTCCAGGAAAACTCGTATCAAAGTAATCAGCTTTTCAAGTGCTCCAAAAAGGAACCCCTTTTATCCCGTCATCTTGTGATAGATGACACACTTCATTTAAAAGGAGCTGTAGTATCCTGCAGCATGTTAGCCTAGAATGGGTCCGCAAGCAAGATGTGTGAGGTTATAATTTCAAGTCTGTTCTTTTAACTATATCACCTGATGATTCCAATTCAATACAGATAATAGTAATTATATAGATTGTGTTGCAGAGCATTCTAAGGTAGCGTAAATGACTACTGTGCACATCACGCAAAATGTCCGATCCTGATTGTGAAGCCACCAAAGGGGCAAGTCTAATGGCAATGGGTCCACAAAAGACACAGTATCTACAGTGACTGACAAGGTACTAAGGCTTCAACACAAGGAAAAGTCATGTAATAAGTTGCGATAGCAGATTTATGATTCAAACGTATCTATCCGTCACCAAAGGAACTAAATTCAACAGCACAAACATGCTTCTGTGTCATTACATGGTTATATAAAACTACTGCAACTGTTGTGCTTTCTTTGCACAGTGTTTTCATATTCATACTTTTCCCTTGTCCAATATTGTCCGATGCTTCGTATGAACATTGAAAGAGTCGGGTCAAATTAAGACAATTGATATGAGCTCAAAGGGAGGTCAGGAGCAGATGAAATTGCCGTGAAAAATGAATATTATCCCTGCACATTAGTTGCAGGATTCTTATTAAACACGGAACAACTAGCATCGAAGACACATGCTAAATACCAATTTCTCAAATACATACCTGCTGGCTCATAAGAATTTCAACTGCAACGTTTAGATCCCCATCTGCAGCTGCTAACGCCACTTCTACCTGTGTCTGAAACAATTTGTAGGCACTTTTCATCAGCCATAAAAACTATATAAAGTTTTATCATATCTTCACTACATTTTACATTGAAAATTGACGAGATTCTCTCTTTTCTATCTAGATATAGCATTTTTCAGCTTTCAATTCCACCCAGGTCCAATCTGCCCCATAAAACCCCTTGTCTTAGTAAATCTTTCAAGCTGCAAGGGTTGATGCAAAGAAAAGTATGGGAACTGAAGATGAACTCTAGCCATTTTAATACCTTTTCAAAACCCATAGATACAAGTTTTTGGATTTGTTCCTCGGAAGCAACTGATCCCTGCATTCAATAAACAATAGACCATAAAAATCAAGACCTACATAACGTATGACAACAGAAGTGGTAAATCACACTATAACACATATATAAGCAAACACCTGATTATGTGCACGACCACCAGGAGCAGCAGTAACTGCATTATCTACTGTCTGCCTCCTAATCACCAAGAACAAAGAAAAATCCAATGAGTGGCAGGAAATCAAATCGTCTAGTAACTGCAAATAGGGACAGGATACCATTAGCACAATAAGGGTAGGGTTTCTTGGATCACCTTTTGTGTTGGATCCAGTAACATGATAATACAAGTGTACAATAGTAGTAATCATAGCAGTAAATTTTGTGAAATGTAATTCTGAAATTTGTATACCAGATTCTTAGGGTAGTAGGTAATTCACAAGAGCCAATAAATCTTCAAAATCACTAGGCTCTAGAACCATCCAAACTTTGCATCAGGTATGCTAGTAATTTGACCATACTAGACAAGTAGAAGCCAAGAAGTTTGGAATACTCTTATCAGCAAATAATAGTTTTCGCATTTTACTCGGCATCAGTTTGCTCTAAAATTTTATATAAAGAGGTTGCTCAGTGTTCTATGATTGGAAATAACAATTGTAAGCTGCCATGAAAAACCCAATTTTTTGCTCCCTTTAGTGAATTTGCTTTCAGACACAAAGGAATCTTGCTAATTACCTGCCATCTGACATCCTCCCTTCTGCACCGGCGCCTGCTAAGCCTGATAACTGGTCAGGGCTGCTATTGTCCAAAAGTCTAGCCTGCAAGTCTGCATCTGAATTTCCAGCTTGGCTTTGCCCAGAGCCAAGAGTCCTTCCCCTTCCAGGAAACATACTGTCTTGTGTTGACTACATTTTAAGGAATATTGATTATATATCTTTTATATATATACACACACACACAGATATAGAACCCATCAGTCACATTTTGAGGCTAAAACAAAGACCTAGTTTGAATGGGTACACTATGATCTTTTGAAGACATAAAAAATATCCACTTGTCTACCCCTTTAAACAACCATAAGATTCTATTTGTTCTGATGCCTTACCAGTTAAAACCAGGAGAATGAAATAGGTTCATCAAATTCCATAAATGCTGCTAACTAATAGCTTCACGTAGAACTTTGCACAGGAACAAAATTTTATTTTATCAAACTACACCTATGCATGCCATGCAAAGATCAAAAAATGGAACACCTAAACTGGATATATAAGTACCTGATCAGAGATTTCCCGTCGTGGCATCCATGTAGTTAGGTTTCTCCATAAGTTTCCAGATAATAATCCACTGTTCAGAAAAGTATCAAGATACATGTCCAGTAATTTAATCAATTCAATCTAATAAGCTGAAACTACCTGGAGGTTGTATTTGGGACTGAATAAGTGGGGATGAAGCCCGCAGAATTACCTCCAGTGCACAAGATAAATTTAGGGCGTCTCACACAAGAGGACTGGAAGTAATCAAACAGAACTTGAGCCATATGTGATAAAGTAGAGTATCATATGAAAGCACATAATCAAAAGAAGTATGGCCGTTACAAACAAAGTAACATTACATCAAAGTTTGTAGTAATTAAGACAAAGGCGAAGTGAAACAATGTTAACAAGAATTGAGGGGAAACAAGTTCACAGAAAGCAAATTGTTGATCAATTGAAACCCTCCCAGATGCTGAGGAAGTTTTTGCAATTAACAAATGAATAAAATTGAACATGGCAGGGAAATGCTATGAGAACAAGAAATGCTGAGGGATAGAACTCCATAATATAAGATGTTGGAGCAAAAGCCAAGCAGAGTTAGGTGGAACAAGACACATGATGTGGCTGACCACGAGAAATTAATTTGCATGAGCGGGAGAGAAAGGGTAAAGATGCACCCATTTCCCAATAGTATCCCTTTTATAAGCTTATAGCCTATTGCAGCATTAGGCATAATGTTACTTTTGTTGTCGATCAAGAAACAGACAATCACCATCAGCAAGTGGCCACAGAAATCAATCTGTTGTCACAAGCAAGTTCAAGCAATATACTTACAAACCAAGACGAGGCCTCAATAGCAGAATAGAAGGATGTTCCTGGTATAAGGAAGTTGAATAAGCCATACGTATCTGCAAAGGTTAGAAGTGATTTCAAATTCAGACGCTAGGAATAGAAAACAAGTAGGCACGAGAAAAAGGGAAGAAATGTATAAACACAAAGACATACATGCAAATCCCGATAAAATACCACATAGGTGACCGAGTAATGAGACATTTGACATAAGCAGCTGAAACACCACCAATAAGATGAATGCATACCTGAAGCATCCATTTGAAATTAAACGTGACATCTCCATATAAATGAAGAATTATGATATTGAAAAGACAATTTCATATAAAAAAATATATCATAGACTCAGTAGTTACCACTTAGCTGGAACATTAAAGAGACCAAACACACTGCAAAGTAAACAAAGCTGTATATCAGTTGAAGAAAAACCCAAGCTAGCACAAAACAACAAATAGAAAGTTCACTGTGTAAAAACATTGTAAGGAAAAAGAGAAAAACACAATGAATTTCCACATTCATAAGCATCGGTCCATATGCCATGCTTCTTCACATGAATAGATCATATCAATAATCCAAAAGGAGAAGTTTTGCAGTTGAGTAGATAAGCTAATCATCAATAAAATTGCAAGTTTGTACAAAAACATTACTTAAAATTTTAAATGGAAAACCAACCTCCGAGACTGGACTCCACTCAAGCTTGTCTCTATAACAATCATGGAGAATATGATTCCAGAGAAGCCTATTGCACACTCATTCATGAGATTTGGGAACGAATGGAAGGGATTATGTGATGCCAACAATGCAATAAAAAGGTGAAGTATAGCATTGCATGTAGCCAACAAGATTATTATGTACAACAAGCGGACAGATCCCATGATTCTCTCGAGTTCAGAACCCAAAGGCACCAAAGCCAACATGTTGAACAGAACATGAAGCAGTGACCCATGGAAAAGAATGGAGGTGTAAATTCTGTACACTGCAGGGTATAGAAAATGAAATAAGTTGTCATGAACTCATATAACTTTCAAACCATCCATCACACTTCAATGATGAACAGAATAACCTTGAAAATGTGATACGATGGCAGAAGGTAAGAAGCAAATTTCATAGAAGGAGTCATAGCCAATCAAGAGGCAGATCAAGTATATAGCACCACAAACAATCACCACTGCGGAAGTTAAGAATGGAATGTTGTCCCACAATTGCCCTAACCTAGTAGGTATACCTGCCTGCAAACAAGCAGATACAAAAACCGTAATGAGTGCCAAGATTGAACTTTTTCCTGAAATCATCTTTAGCTAAAAGGGTCGATGTTTTATCAAAATATCAGTGTGTTCCTTTTCGTTTCACGGTTGCTTGCTAAAAACTGATTCTATGCACTGTAATCCGAATACAATAAAGCTCGTTCCCACAATTCTTTCAAAATATAACCCTAAACATATTCCAATTTTCGACTGTCAGCAGTCCACAATATCAATCTAAAAGCCCACCAAAACAAGCAAGCAAAGACTAAACAGAAGATTTTATCCCCCAGATCATCAGCCTGATTGTTCAAAAACAGAGCAATTTAATCAGAAAAAAGTCTTTTGCCATTAGTAACTAAAGGGCCAAAACTAAAACCTCAATCCCAAAATCTTCAAAAAATTAGAAGATAACAGAGCCTTTCGAGATCGAATAGCTACACATCCAATGTCTGGTAGAAAATTTTCTCGACAACCAAAAAAAAAGGTCAGAAAAACTTAAAGAGGAATTTAAGTAATCCTAAAACTAGAGCTTGGATTAAACAAGAGTGAGAGTAGCTGTTACCTCGGATACAATGTTGGGTCTCATTTCTTAAGACTCGAAAGCTTTCCAATTTTTTCTTTCGCTTCCTCGGATACAATGTTTGCTCTCATTTCTTAAACTGCTAAAACAATACTTGACTATATAGAAAAACCGCTCCCGAGCTGATTGTATTTCTATTTCAGATTCAGACCCAGATTCGGATCTAACAATTTGGATAGTTTGGACCCGTGATGCTAGTAACCACAAATAAGATCATTCGGGTCTGATCAAATTAATGAATTCGATTTTAATGTATATAATTAAATTTAAATTTTTAAATCAGAAATTTGAGTTCTACGGCTCAAACTCCAGTAATATATATATATATATATTCTAGAGTTTTCTTTTTTTTCTTCTCTCATCGACTCATCCTCTGTTTTGGACATCTTTTTTTTTTCCCTTACCATTTTTAATTTTATTTAGCAGTTACTGCCCACTTATAAAAAAGACTATAATTATGAACTTGACATATACATTCATACATTATCCAATGACAATTTTTGTTATTAATACGAGTTTTTTTCTTTGTAAAAACTCATTTCCAAACATTAAGGTTTTCACTAAAATTTAGATTAGATTTTAATTTTTTGGAGTGCAGAAACACTTAAACATTTTCAAAAAATTTCTGTTCTTGTGTATTAATAACAAAAATTAATACTACCACAATTTTAGAAGGAACAAAAAATTTCTATTCCTATGCTTTAGAGACGGAATAAAAATAGATTGGGACAGTAAATAAACACTGCCAAGCACAGAGTTTTTTGTGTCCTTGTTATCTGCCTCTACAGACAGAGACATCAATCAAAAGCTGCGTTAGTTTTTTTCTTAAAGGGGTCAAAGGTTGAGCTAGATACCTATTAATTTGTTAAATCCTAAGTCCTTACAATAAGCTTATATGTTAGTAAAGGAACAGGAGACCACAGATGCAATATATATATTATCCCTCGAGTAGGGTTGAATCCCAATCATCTTTGGCTTGTTTAACCTCTAATAATAGTTTCAGCTAATAGCATTACATCAGTGACCATTGAACCTCGCCCTTCTACTTTATTATCTTCACCATCTATTGCTACTCAAATATACCCAATAAAACTATGTAAGGATAACAAATACAGTTGTTTAAGGCATTTGTTTTTGATGTGATAAATAATATGCACCTGAGTATGAATGTAAAAAGAAATAATATAATTTATATGTGGTCGGGGATGAAGAGGAAGAGGCTTAGAAGGAAGTAGTAGGTAGTTTAACAAAAGTGAAATCATCTTATCAACCTTTGATTCCTGTACAAGCAATGTCTGGAGTGTTTAATGGAGAGGTCTCCCTTAATCCCTTTAGGCAACCATATAGGGATTAAGGGAGACCTCTCCATATTTTTATTCACAATGACTGGCATTACCCACAATTTTGTTGATATTACTTTTGGTAATAGATCAACCATGAATTGATAGACAACTACAACCATGAATCCAAACATCTTCCACTCTTCCTACTGATCTCTTGGCTATAACAATTTTGGACAAGAGACTCGTCAGTCGTCAAGTGAGACGTCAAACCAATTAGGCAATTACGCAAGTTTTGATGCAGTAGTTTAAGAGTCGGTCCTCAGGAAGCAGCGTACGATTTAGGATTATATCTGAGAGAAAGACTACGTGGTGAATCAGACGATTGTCTTATGGTACCGTATTATTAACTAAATAACGATGTTAGACAACTCATGATTGGTGTTATAAGGAGTCAAATCTCTTCCTCTTTTTTACTTCTTCTGTGCGATTCTTCTTTCGTCCTGAACTTCATTTTCGGGTTTACCACAACTCAAAATCTTAATGAAATTACAATTCCTGTATATCTTTCGATTTGCTGATGTAATTAGAATCTTCTCTTTGTTTCTTGGTTTAATAAATAAAGACACAGATTAATACGACACGAAATGTCAATTGTTTTGCAACATTTTTATGTTCAGGGTGGCTTTTTTCTGGTAAGATAGACATGGCTCCCGAATGAACAAGAAAGTTCAGCAGACCCGCGTAATATAAATGCTGTAGTTAGAAGCAAACTTACTTTACTATAATACCATCCACAGCTTTAAACTTCTTGGAGAATTGCCAGTAAAATTTTCATCTGGGTGAGTGCTATTTTGTCTGGAGAAACATAACCAACCAGAGAATTATGATTTACTAAAACCACAATTGATCTTTTGCCTAGTGTCAAATTGTCAAGTTCTTCAAAAAAGGAATGGATTTCATAGGATCAACACCAATTGATGTCACAATCTGCCATAGATAATGTAAATCTATAATTTTATGTAATCCAGTTTCAGAGTAATTGAAATGGTGAAAGAGGAGATAAATAAAAGATGTGAATATAGATTCATACGATGAATCGTATTACCTTCCTGGTTTTGACCTGCAATCCATTTTTCTACAAGAAATTTGAGTATTTAATCCCTAAAAGTATGAGAGACATACAGGGAGAGGACCTTCAATGTTCTGACATTTTGCACCAGACTTCACTAAGAAGTTTTAAGGCAAATATTACAAGTGAAAAACTCTGACCAGAGCAAAGTAACTAAGGAAGATAAGTTGAAGAGCAGACCAATCGTGATCCAATGAACCCAATCCATTTAGGTATACATGAATCGCAACAGGCAAGACTCAGCATCTGGTTTGTAGTCTGTACTCTGTCAGCATATAATGAAACAAATCAACTCTGAACTTGGAATTTTCACTCTCAACTAATTCTGTATCTGCAAAAAGTGAAATTTCTTACATCTGAAGAAAAAGGGCATGTATGCATTTAAAGTGAACTCACCACACATTGTGCCTCTATTTATCCTGCTTCCATCCTCCCAATCTGGTTCCAGGGTCGTAGTTCGTGAACAGCCTGAACTCATTTCCGAGTTTGCTCGAGTGTTGGGGCCTAAAACCACATGGGTGCAAACCCAATAACTCAGCAGCCCTATCCATTTGCACCTCTCCTACAATGTATCAACATTTGTATCCTTATCACCATGTTGCTCACTTCTATTAACAAAATTGAACCCAATAATCTTTTCTTTTAATTGACAGAAATAGAAAAGAATATGCAGAAAGATACCTGTGAGTAGAAGCAAGTAGGGTTTTTCTCGCGTAGCAAGAAACTTCACTGTTTGAACGACCTTTTCCAAACATTCCTTACTCTGCCTCCACCATCCATTAAAATCAGACTAAAAACTTGAGATCAAGTGAATCAATAAGGAAGCATAACAAATTTCCCTAACAAATCCCAAAATCAACGGACCAGATAAGGAGGATCAGCAACAACAATTTGGAACCCATGCTTGAACTCGCAAGGCAAATCTTCTGGTCGATTGTAATCGTAGAAAGTGAAATTGCTGCCGTATTGCTCAAATCTCTTGTCGTATTCAAGCAATTGCACACTCACATCTGGATTGACTTTCTACCAAAACAAACCAAACTCATTAATTATATAAAACAAATAACAATTCAATTAAATTCATTCTCTTCATTCTGCACCTTGATATAAGCATAGAGAGTGGGGCAAGCAATGCAAGCGACGCGACGGCGAAGACTGGAGGAGTCTGTTTTATCAAAATCGCACACTAAAGCGATTACCTCTTGCGCTACAGTCTCTGCCGTTAGAGGATCGTACCAGAACTGACTAAGCCTCCAGTCCTCTGCCACTAAACACACTTTCTCACCGACTTCTTCTTCTTCGTCGTCGTGGGCCACTGTCCGGTTCTGTTCTTCCACGAATTCTTTGAGAGCCGCTAAGGCGTGCGAGCTGAGCGTCGGAGGGTCGTCGTCGTCGCCGCGTTCGTTATAAGCGTATTGGGGAATTGTTTTAAGCTGCTCTTCTCCTTGCATTTCGTCGGGGTGGTGGTGGTTGGCTTAGGTGCCGGGTGAACGACAGCTTAGTAGGGTTACAGTGATCGGTGACACGACAATCGAAGACGTCGTGTCGCGTCGGGGGGACGTGTTTGCGTATGCTACTATGCTAGTGGCTTCCGTATAGTAATAATTTTTAGGTACATGCTAATCATCTTAAAATTTCTTTCTATGGAAGGGGAAAAACTTTATATAATAACGAGATAGGACACATTAACGGGTTCAAAGGCAAATTTTACCAATATCAAAATTAGAATTGTATAAGTTAATGAGAAAATTATTTTTATCTATAATTGATCATCTAATTTTTTAGATTAATTAATATTTAAATAATATTCTATATTTGGATCTTATTAGTATTGTGAATTTTATAGTTATTTTTCTAATTTAATTTGATTGCAAATTATGATTAATATTTTGTATAAGGTATTATAAGATGTTATATTTTTATTCCCTTACACCTTCATAAATTTATTTTATTTTAATAAATAATCAATAAAAATTGTTTTATTTTATTAAAAATAAATAATTTATAAATTAATATTTATGTTAAATATATTTTAGTTATTAAATTATATATATTTTGAAGATATTTTAAATTTAATTATATTTATTAATAAATATTAAACTAATTTAATTTAATTTAATTACAAAAATTAAATTAAATTATTTATAATTTAAATTAAATAAATTAAATTAAATTATTCATAATTCTTGTTAATAATTAATATATTAAATAATTAAATAATATATATTTAGTTGATAGTAAATCAGATTATGAAAACAAAAACAGATATAAAAAACAAAAACGATCTTTTGTGGTTTTCATAAATTTTGAAAACTGGAAAAAATCAAAACTAAAAACAGAAGCCAAAAACTCAAACCTTTTTTTTTTCTAAATTTGAAAACAAAAACAAAAAATGGAAACATATAGGCCAGATTTATCCTTTCCTTTATTTTATTGTTAAAGTTGTTATGATTTAGATTTTGGATATTGGGTCGATTCAACCAACTTTTTGTTATGGCAAGCACAATTGATAATGTTTTATGATCTGGAAAAGCATATTGATGGTACCTTACAGTACCACCCTAAGTGAATAATGATACTTGACCTACTGTAGTCTTAAATTCCTAGTTACGTCAAGATCAACTTGTTCTCAATTGGATCATTGGTTATATGATAGAAAGTCTTGTACCATAAATAGTTGGTGTCATTAATGCTAAAGACCTATGGTTGGAATTGATAACCACTTATGCAACTTGTTCCAAAGCATAAGTATGAACTCTTTATTAGTCCATATATGCAATGAGCAAAAATCATGTATAATCAAATTGTAGCTCTAATCTTGTTCTAAAAGAAAATGTAGTTCAAGTCATTATTAATGGCTTGGGACCTATTTGTAGACCATTTATGAGATCAATAGAAAATCAATTAAATTTTGTCTCTTTTGATTATCTTTTTGGCCTTTATAAAGTGAAGAATAAATTCTTTTAAGTGACAACTTAATCAAAGAATCCATTTAACCAATAACTCACTTAATAAGGACGAGGAAGATTTATCAATAAATTTCAATAATCCTCATCCAATAATTTTAAGTTGAATCATGCTTTAATTGAAGGATATTCCACCAATCTTTCCCTTTTTTTATTGCTATAACTACAATAGCAACGGTTATGTAGCCTAACAATATCTTTCCCCAAGATCAAGAAGCAGTACAAATCACTAATTGCCTTAAGCAAACTCTATAGTGAAAATATCTAAATTTGCATCCTCATCTCAAATGACCAACTGTAATAGCCTGTTCTCAAGCCTTACTGAGAGTTAGAGTCTTATATTATTGTGGCATATGAGATATATTGTTATGAGGTGCATTTCATTCACATGTATAGTACTTACATAAATACACGAATTATGATTTAGAAACATTGCAAGGATAGTATTTGCTCTCTACTGACATATTCTGGGGTATGAAAGATTTTAAATGATAAACATGTAATTGTGTATTGAATATATCTCAAATTGTGGTTTGATGGACTATAATTATTAATTTGGGATCTATTATTACAATTAGGTGATTAATGAAGTGATATATGCATCTAGTCTAGGAAAAATGTTAAATGGCAAAATAAATTGATACATGGAAATTTAGGTTGGTTAGGCCTATAGACTAGTGACATGTGACACTGGAAATGAGTGACAAATGGCTAACAAATTGGTTGATAAATTACTAGAACAAATGAGTGACAAATGGTGGTGTAGTTGAGTGACAAATGGATCAAATATTAAGTGACAATTGGTAGTTGAAGGATGAAACATATGGCTTGGATGTTACATGACAAGTGTCATGCCAAGTGTCCATATTCTCACCATACACCTACACCTATGATTTTTTCCCACACTTGAAAGATTATTTTGCTTTTTTTCTTGTTACTTTTACCCTCTCTATCTTCCTCACCACCGACTCACACACATAACCCTTACATTTTGAGTTTTGCCCAAAATTCTACACCTTACCACTCCAAAATCTAGTTGTCTTCATCATGTTGTTGAAGTCCCTTTGTGTTTTCATCTTGTTCTTGGAAATATGCTTTATTTTTGCAAGCTTGGAAGGTTAGGTTAGCTTGGTAATTGAGAAGCTTTGTATTAAATAAGTAAGTGATTTCTTGCCTGCCCTATTGTGATATATGTTGGCATAACATTCATGATGATTAAATTGGGATGTATTCCATATAGTATTGATGATGAAGTTATGCTAGAATTTGATGGATGAATGAAAAGTTTTTGTTTTTCTTTTGATACTGGAAAATAGTGGATTGTATGGGTGGTTTAGGTAGATATTTGAAGTATAAATGAGGGTGAGGTTATATTAAAGAAGGATGTTATTAAAGTATTCTTGAATTTGACAATGTTAAGGTTACATGTATAATAATATGTGGTGAATGACCAAATAAGTAGGGTTTTGATGAGATTTATGTAGCTAATATGGTAGTTGAAATTGCATATGAAGGTATGAATTGTGGAAAGTAGGAAGTGTTTGGTATGTCTTTAGGGTTGATGAATTCATGGAAGAGTGAGGGAAGAATGCAGGGCACGATCATGGCCCTCAAGTGCACGATCATGACCTGGTCATTTTAGGTTTTGTGCCTGAATGTTTAGCTTCTGTCACGACTATGGGAAGGTCCCTCACGATCGTGGGCAGTGCCTTGGAATGATGAGCTTAGTTTTGTGCAATTAATGAAACAAATGATGATAATTCACTCTAATTTGGTGTCATTGGAGTTGATTAGGGCCAATATGAGGCTAAATGGGTAAATGAATATTGAAGAACATGATGGTCTATGAATGGTAATTTAAATAAACGTATGATGGATGGATTAGGAATGGATTAAGATCTTTGCATAAAGTTACATACCCGGAACGTCCATTAAGCATGCATAGAACATGATACATATACATGTGCATAATTGTATATTCATTTGAATGAATAACTTAATGATGTGTGTACCATATGTGTATTGCATGACTATAGACACTTAAGTCGATTGTCAGCACCAGGACATTGCTGGATTGTCAAGGCAATAGCTTATTAGAGCGTACCGTGAGTTAACTTAGATGTGTAAAGTCAATTATA
>JANKOE010000005.1:60448678-60459880 GCA_026284465.1 Erythroxylum citrifolium | reverse complement strand
AGGAGGCGCAATAAGAAGGACGAAGAAGTTGCAGGTGGGGCTGGGGGGGTGGGGAGGAAGATGTCGGGTGAGTTTAAATTTAAAAAGAATTTACCGACGGCAATTTCAATAGGTAAATTCAAAAAATTTTATTCCGTCAATAATTTCCACCTTTTTACAAACGGATATCTTCGTCGCTAAATCTTTACCGACGGGAATCTTATACCGTCGCTAAAGTCCATCGCAAAATTTGCCGAGATAATTTCCCTCCATATTTAGCGACAGAAATTAGTACCATCACTAAACAAAAATTTTCTCGTCAATTTTACCAACGGAAATGAATTTTCCGTCAATAATTTGTAATGGTATATTTTCCGTTGGTAATTTTCTGTCACTAATTCTTGCTTTTCTTATAGTGATACAAAATGAGAACTCTAACTAAGAAAAAGAGTTAAGAAAAAATGTTAAATCCATTAGATTTTTTCCCCAAAAGTTTAAGGTTTATCAAATTTAATTAAAATTAAAATCTAACTTTGATTATATAATTAGAATTTAATCTTAATAATAATTACATTTTAATCTTGACAAAATTAAATATATCATATTTACCAAAAAAATCATATTTAGTCCCTTAAATTTTTAATATTTATATTTGGGTCTAATTTAATTTAAATTAATTTTCTCCTTGTATGGTTCATTAGGTTCTTAATATTTTATCAATAACTCATTATCTAATGTTCAAATTTAACATGGAATATAGAATCAATATCTTATCTATTTAGATAAAATCATTTTTTGTTTTTACAAATTTGTAATTGATATTTTAAAACATCTTTTTAAATCTCAATTCTATCTAACTAGAGAATTTTCAAAATATTACTAATATGAAATAATATAAAATTTTCATTAATTACTTTAAGGTGAAAAATCCTTTTTTGACTTACTTCATTATCTCCATATAATTTATATTATATCTAAATATTACCAATAGAACTTTCTTAAATAGAATTGATGATATATATCATTAAAATAAATTAATGCTTATATGAGATACTTTAGTAACCTAAGTTTAAGAATCAATTGTATAATCATCATATTGAGGACATTCACAAACACACGATTAATATTTTATTCAAAATTAATCCAGCTCATTAAAATTATTTGCTATTAAGTATCTCCAAATTTTACTTTATAAGTTAATTAATTTCTTCCTAGAAAATAAACATAACATATGATAGTTTTATTATTCCTTCAATATCTTATCTTGGTAGACTATAACGATGGACAGTTTAAGAATAATACCGAATTACAATTTGAATATCATAATCATAAACTCCTCATAATCTTAGTTGAAATGTTATCCAAGATAAAGAATTCCTTTATTAAATAAACTAGTAATATCATACATAAGTTGCAATCAAAATAACTAGCTACAAGGATATAAACTAGCAATATCATACTACATTAAAGATAATTGCCTATATATCTAATCCTATATCTATCCACTGTTTATCTTGTCTATTTTGATATAGCAATTTAATGAGAGGATCACTAAGATTCTCTTCAGTGGATACTCACTCTAGTGTAATGTAATTTCACTTCACTATCTATATGATTAAGTGGAAACTTCTTTAGTACATGCTTGAATTGTTGATGAGACTTAGGTTTAGAGTTGACAATCAAGCCTGGGATTGGCTCGATCCAACTCAAAGTCAACAGGCTAGCCCCAATTTGGTTTGAGCTCTAATTCTAGTCTGAGCTTGTCCTGAGGCCTAATAATTATAAGAAAAATGACGTCGTTTTATAGAAAAATGACGTCTAGCTTTGATTGGGCTTGGGTGGGGGGAAGCTGTTGGGCTAAACTAGGGCACGGGTAGGCCCATCCTAACCTAACCCATTGCCACCCTTACCTAGGTTCCTTTGCATGTGCTATAGAGTCATTATTGTACAATACTATTGACTTAACAATATTAGGAATAACTTCAAATTCAATGTTTAACTTCTTAATCTAAATAACTTCTATTGCTACCTCTTACATTGAACCATATTCGACCTTAGTTGTAGTTAGAGAATCAAATTTTCAGTTAATTTATGCTTTTGCCCAAACCCAATATCCTTAGGTGTTGCACTAAAAAGAATAACCTTTGTTTAACTTGTATTAATGCAACATTTGAAATAATTATTGTAACAAATTTAGGGTAAATGAGTAATTTAGTTAAATTTCTTTTTCTTTTTAAAAATTTATTTTAGTTAGTTTTAAATCAATGTATGTTAATTAATAATTAAAAGAACACAAATAGATTAACTATAATCTTAGTATTATAAAATTCTTATACTTATAAATTCTAGATTCTAATTTCAATTAATTTAATTTTTACTTTCAAAATTCTAATAAATTATTTTAAAAGTAAGAAATTAATTTAAAGCATTACATAAAACCTATTAAAGATATTAAAATGAATATTTATATACTTAAAGAGAATAAAAATATTCAAATAAAGAAAATGAATAATTAAATTACTAAGATTTCTCTAGATATTTTAAAATTCTTTTATAAAAATGTAAACCATAAATCTCAATTCATATTTTAGCCATTGTTTACATAAGCTCATTTCAGTTAACTAAGGATACAGTAAACCAAACAATTCTTCAAGTTTTAATTTTAAAGTCTATCAAAACCAATTATGCATTTTTGATAGAAATCCAAAACACATTATAATTATTAAATAATTTAGAAATCTACCGGTACCTATGTTTGTTATTATCTTTTGATGTGTTTGAATTGGTCATATGATTAGTTAGGAGTATCTTGGAATCTATTTGTTTAAATAAGATATTATCTATTGATGTATTTGAATTGGTTTAAATAGTTAGTAGAGAGTATCTTAGAGTCTATTATTATGAGCTGACTGAAAAACCACTTACTTTATTTATGTAATTTTCAAAGTCTTCTTTAACTATAAAAGGAAATGTTAGCTATTGATTTTTTAACAGTCAATAAATTTTTCATTCATCAAAATTACTTAAAGTTCATAAATTCTTTTGTTCTCTTTTGTTTTCTTTTTGTTGCATATTTTTTGTACAATAATATTATGGTATTAGAGCAAGGATGACCATCGTTCTAACTACAAATTCAAATCAAAACCTACTTGTATTTATAGGCCTAAACTATCAGTTTTAGGAAATTAATATGAGGATTGCATTTATCTCTCATGATCTGTGGGACTTAATAAAGAATGAATTCAAGAAAGTTCCATAAGAATAGGAAGGTATAAGGTTCATAATAATAAAACAAAATGATTTAAAAGAAAATTAGAAGAAAGATGCCAAGGATATCTCCTTTATCCAATAGTCTATAGATAATTTTTTTAAGTTTATGTATCTAAAAATAGTAAAGGAGACTTGGGATGGACTTCAAAAAGTGTATCAAGGAGAAAATAACTCTAAGTGAAGTTGCATGACTTTTCGTCGAGAGTTTAAGAGCTTACACATGAAGGAATCTAAATTAATCAAAGGATTCTTTTAAAGGAAATTTTAATCATCACTCAAATAAGATCCCACAGAGAAGATTTGCTAGAATAAAAGATTGTGGAGAGAACACTTTAAAGTTTGTCTAGGAAGTATAATCATATGGTATCAACCATTAAAGAGAAGGATTTGTATAATTATATCTTTTATGAATTGATGGGTTGACTTAAAGCATATGAGCAAGGATTGAATAGACTAACTGAAACTCTAGTTCAATAAGCGTTCAAGTTAGAATCCAAGAAATAGAAAGAGGAAAGATGGTGGAGTTAATTGTTATTATAACCATAGTTATGGAAGGTTAGCATATGGCAAAGGAAGAGGACAAGGTCGAGGTTGAGGCTATAGAAGGACTAACCATAAAGATAAATATTGCTGGTACAAAGATGATTTAGGTGCTAGCAAGGCTAGTCAATGCTATTATTAAAAGAAATGTGATCATATTAAGAAGAAATGTTACAAGAAAGTTGATGATCAGTTAAACTTCCATAAGGATAAATAATGGTGAAGAGAACTTATTTCTTAGTTCTTTTGTTACTTATGCTAATGCCATATAGGATGTTTGTTATCTTAACACCGAGTGTAGCTATCATTTGACTAGAAATAAATATTTCTTTGTTGCTTTTGATGAATTAATAATAATACAAGTGAGATTAGATGAAAATAACTATGTTTAGGTATGTAGTATAGGGACTATTGCAGTAATGTCAAGTTTTGGAAAGAAGCTCATTTATAATGTCATATATGATGATGGATTAGCTCAAAATTTTCTTAACATTGGTACTAATGAATATAAACCTTTTTTGAAAAACAAGTATGAATTTGTTTTGCTCAGTTAAAATGATTAAAAACAAGAAATTTCCTTTTTTTAAAAATTAAGTATTTATGCATTTACTATATCATCTGATGATTCTATGGTTTGACATAAAGGATTTGGTTATCTTAACCTCGGGGACTTGAATTTGTTGTAAAAAAGGGGAATGGGCTTTTGTTGTCCAATTTTGAAGGGTGATAAGGAATTATATGAAGCACGTTGTCATAGAAAATATGATCGGGATAAATTTGCTATAGATGAAGAAAAGAGCCCACAAGGCCATTGATCTTAGTCCACAATGGTATATATGAGCCTATGTAAACTTCTTCCTTAAATATAAATAAGTATTTTTTAAAAAATTAAATTAAATTTTCATTGACTATAGTTAAACTATTATAACATTGCAATTTAATCACCTAAAAGGAACTATTTAACTAATTATACAACTTAAAACAAAAAGATCAAGGAGTTACAAGTTCCATCTTCTCTTCATTCCTATTAACAGATTATTGTGTACTGATTTAGCAATAGCAAGAGCTTTGATTTGATAATGTCCTCTGCCAGAAGCTGTTTGCTTACTTCCTTCTCCTTATAAATTCTTCTGTTTCTTTCTCTCTATAGGTTATAGATTGTAATAGTGGAAGTTGATTTGTACAAGATCCCATCCTTCTTCCATTGTTTGGAAGAACTTATAATCTAGCTCAGTACTGCATTCTATACTATGAATTGCAAAAGTTTGCTTATGCATGATTTGATTCCATACAGATGTTGAATATACACAGTGGAAGTAGAGATGATTTACGTCCTCTGTTATTTGTTTACACAACAAGCAAATTGGATCATAATTGTCATACCATCTGTTTTTTATGCTAAGTCGATCTTTGATGGCTAACCAAATGTTCATTAATGCTTTAAGGCTTAAGTTGTTCTTCCATAGAAGTTTGAACCATGACATATCTTCTCTTTCAACTTAGAGAATTTTGTAGCAGGATTTGTTAATGAAGGAGCCACCAGAATCTGGTTTCCATATAATCTTGTCCTTTGTATAGCTTTGGTTGATTTAGAGAAAGTACTGAATAAGATGATTGAAGCTCGAAAATTACCTGACCATCTACCTTCATGTAAGCATGAAGAGACTCTTACATTAAGAGGTACTCTATTCTTTATAAGTACAATCTCTCCCCTCTGAATTAATGGAGTAGAATCTATCCAATTGTCATTCCACAACCAGATGTTGTCTCCTTTGCCCAATATGTAGAAAATCTATAGATAAATCAACTCTCTCAAATATAGCACGTGAGTAAAAATCCAAGAATACTCCCTGGTTATTGCCAG
Organism: Erythroxylum citrifolium; assembly: GCA_026284465.1. NCBI lineage: Eukaryota > Viridiplantae > Streptophyta > Magnoliopsida > Malpighiales > Erythroxylaceae > Erythroxylum > Erythroxylum citrifolium. The sequence continues at coordinate 60,454,227 of JANKOE010000005.1, read as the reverse complement.
CTGCTAGAAACATTGATTTCTAAGGTAGATTTCATGAATCCACTTAATCCATATATCAGTTATGTTAACATAAATTATCTGGATTTGTTTTTTACAAAGTAGTACTTTTTACATGAGTGATGCAGAGATTGTTCCTAATCCTCCATTTCTTTTCGGAATTGTAACTTCACTCCACTTAACCTTAGCCTTTTAGTATTGTTAATCGAGCCTAACCATACGAAAACATTGATGGTTTGAGCCATTTCCTTGATAACCCTCTTAGGTAATACCAGATGGGTGATCTGGTGGAGATTTAAATTGCTGAATATAGAAGCAATCGATGTTACTCAAGTTGCAAGTGATAAAAATCTATTTTGCCAGGTGTTTATTTTTATTTGTATTTCTACAAGAGAGGAAAGCATTCTTCATACTTAAGTTTAGCTTGAGAAATTGGAAAACTAAGATACTTAAAAAGTAATGAGTGTAACTCTATGCCTATAATCCTAGAAAATTAGGGGGATTGCTTATATCCTTAGAGCAGTACATGCTACTTTTCTGACTATTAACTCTCAGCCCTGAAACCATTATGAACATTAGTTCAATATATCATGTAGAGTGTTGACAAAAAATGTATCAGCACTAGATAGGAGAAGAAGATCGTTTGCAAACATCACGTGAGTAAGTTTGTAGTCTTTGAATTTGTAATGAAATTGGAACCTTCCGTTGCATGCTACTAGCTTGTTGATTATTTTGGACAATCCCTCCATCATTAATGTGAAAATATAAGGTAATAGAGAGTCTCCTTGCCTAATAACCCTTGTACAATTCAAAGGCTTTGTGGGTACTCCATTCACAAGAATGCTGATAGAAGAAGATTGAATGCAAATCATAATCCAATTCTTAAGGGTATCTAGAAATTCTAGAACTTCCAAGCAAGGTTAAATAAAATTCACGATGTCAAAAGCCTTATAGAAGTCAATTTTCCAAAATCAACTTTTGATGTTTCTCCCTAAGCCATATTCTTTCATAAGTTCTTACATGAGAATAATATTGTCTTTGATGGATCTTCTAGCTATAAAGCCTATCTGATTTGGGTAACCACATCCTTTAAGTACATTTTCAGTTTATTTTAGCCATTACTTTATAAATGGTATTTCAACACGAAATAGGCTTGTAATCCATAAGTGAGGAAGAGTCATCTTAGGAATTAAGTAAATGTAGGTATGATTTACTTCCCTCGACATCTTGCTAGAAGATAGGCATTATTGAATAACTTGAATGGATAGCCCGCCTGTGATATCCCAGGTTGTAGTAAGCCCATCTGGCCCTGGCACCTTTGATGGATTTAAGTTGAACATAACCTTTTTAATGTCATTCTCAAAGAAGGGAGAAATTAGAGAGTTCTTAATATTCTGGTTCAATGCACAATCAAAGAATCTCTTTATATCATAAACCTGGGGAGAGTGAGCTGTTGTTCCCATTTATTACACACAAAAATTCTTTGGTGAGTTTTAGTAAAAAGGGCTAGTCTAAAAGAGGAACTGCCCAATTGTCTCTAAGCTTCACTATCTTGTTACTATTTCTCCTAGCTAAAAGAGAGGCATGAAAGAATTTTGTGTTAGAGTCACCATCCTTTAACCACTCCACTCTAGCTTTTTGTTTAAGAATTGAATTGTGCAATATTAATGCCTCCTGGTACTCTTTGATTCTAAGAGCTTTAGTATTCCTCATATGAATGTGATTCGAGTGATTGTACCAGTCAGTTTGAGCTTCTTTGAGCTTAAGTTTAATATATCATATCTGCCTAGTATTAGAATTTGTGAATAATTTAAGAACAACTTTGACCTTTGTCAATTTTTGCATCAGTTGAAGGGATTTGAATCCTTCAACTTTTTGATTCCATTAAGTTCTTACAAGTTCGAAGAATCCAGTTTGCTATGATAGTCTATTAAAAAATTTGAATGGAACACCCCTATAGCTTATGGAAAATTGATTCTGAATGAAGATATAAGAGTGCTTTGATAAGGAAATTTCCCTTAAATGAGCAGAGGATTGAGGATATGCATGTAACCAGGCGACTGACCATAGCTCAATCAAGTTTTCTCTTTATCATAAACTAACTTGTTGCTTATTTGACAAAGTAAAGTGTCTCCCATTAAAACTTAAATTTATTAGTTGTAACTTTTGAAGTAAGTTTTCCAGTTCCCTCCCTAATATTAAATTGAATGCTCTTCCTCCTTCAAATTCAATCTTTGTAGATGATTCTTAAATCTTTATAACTATCTTATGACACTTGGAATTTGATCTTCTTAGAAATTTCTATGACAATCATGGTATTAAGTGAAAAAGAGCAAACAATTAGACTTCATAACAAAATAGACTAACGAAGTGCTAGAACAAAACCATTGTTTAAGCGACAAGGAGTACGTTGAATGAGAAACGACTTTTGAAAATTTCTTTTAGATAAAAGAAGTATGCCGAACATATATGAGTTAACTTACCATACATCAAACACCTATGTTATTATTTAGGAAAGATGAGATACGTTTAAAGTGTTGGATGTATTTATTCCTCTATGTTTTTGTTCAGTCAGTGTGTGTTGAAGTTATGATAATGCAGTGAATGTGTGTAGTGATGGTAATGAATACTTAGAGATGGGTAATGTGTGTAGAATCGGTTGATTGAAGTTGAATATGGGTTAATAACCTTGTTTTACTACTACCTATAACATGTTCGACTATAGTTCACTTTGAATCTCTAATGTCACTCTCAGATTATACTCCTCTCACTTCTCACTCTCTGTCGAAGTTTTCATCACTCATTAACTATCGCCAGCCCATCACTGCTGCAAGTCGTTAAAAGTTTATTAAGGGTAAGCTACTGGTTATATGATTTAGATATCAGTTTAGTGTTTTGTTTATATTACATTATTGTTAACACATCTTCTTTCTCCCTACGTCTATTCTTTTTTGTTCAGTCATAACATTGGTTGTTTTGATTTGATGGAAATGTTCGTTATTACTATGTTTTTTCTTTTAATCCATTTTTTTAAGTTGAAAGTGTTGTATGAATTTGGGGAGTATAAGAAATTAGAGGAATTTACAAAAGAAACAAAAAGAGAGAGAAAGATAGAATATAAAAGCCATCATCAGTTAATATGGTTGTGCCATACTTATATACAAGTAAAACCTCCTTATTATCAATTAATATAGTTGTACCATCATTAGTTGGGTTTTTTCTACTTTTATTGTTAGTGTCTAATGCTTTGATGTTAGATGGTTTTTTGAATGTTTTTTGAGTTGTTTGTGTTTATTTGGATTATCAATGGTTGAATTTTAGTTTCAATGTGTTAATGTTTGTGAAACAATAACAACAATACCCAGTATAAATTTTGCTGACACACAGGGTCTGGGAAGGTCTAATAGTACGTAGTCTTACCCCTAATTAGTAAAGAGACTGTTCCAAATGACTCATAAGCAAAAGCAAGAAAAAAAGAAAAAGAAAATAGATAAATAGATATAATGATAGTAATAATGATAAAAATAAAAATAGTTAGTAAATAAAATATGTTTGTGAAAGAAAGCGACAATTTGCTTTATGAAAAAATTTGTTTTCCGAGTCAAGTAAGAACTAAGAACTGAAATTTTAAACTTTTTTCGAGCCAGAACTGATGTTTTCAAAACTCCATCATGAACATCCTTTACAGTCAATCGGTAAAATTGTCTAGTGAGTTGAGGGTAATTGTTAGAAATGAATTGCCTTGTCTTCAGCATATTAAGCAGTTAAAGGAAAACAACTTGCTACGGAATGCTTTGGACAAAGTTTCAATAAAATTTAATTTATTTAATTATATGCAATATTGTTTTACTTGTTTAAAAGATTAATTACACTTTTACTTGTTGTTCACAGATGAAGCTCGATATTATTGATATCGACAACCCTTGATGTTTCAAACTATATCACTTCACTTTTGAAACAACGGACCAAGGATCTTCGTTATCGACTCGATAAATGTTACAAATCTTTTCCTTCGGATGTGGAAGCAAGGAGACATCTTTTGGAATGAATGTCTTTAGAAAACTGGAACAAATTTTGTGATTATTAGGCCTCTCTCAACATTCAGGTTCGTTTTCTTTCCTTTCGTATTTGCTTCCATTCATCTTGTTACATAATGACTATTTTTTGCTTTATTTAGGAAAAGTGTGAGAAGGTCAAGGTTAACAGAGGAAAAATGAAAACTCCTCACACCCAAGTCTTCGAATCATTTGTTGTCCTGCGAAATGAATATGTAAATTCTTTATTTGCAAGTTATAATTATATCAGTGAATACAATATTATTTATTGTGTTTTGAATTTTTTTTCCATATAACAGAGTCGGAAGGAATTACATGGACAAGTGTGTGATAGTATTACACTCTACAAACTGACACATTATAAGAAAAGTGAAGGTTGTATGTCTGAAGAAGCACACAATAATTATGTAAGTATAAAAACTTGTTTAAATTTTAAGTTTATTTATTTATGTAGTACTAACTAATAATATTTGAATTTAATATTATTTTTATATTTTAGAATAAAATTATGTAGTATTAACTGATAATATTTGAATTTAATATTATTTTCATATTTTAGAATAAAATTATGTAGTATTAACTAAACTAATATTATTTGAATTTAATATTGATTTTTTATATTTTAGAATAAAATGTAGGAGTTGTTGTTAAACATCAATGTTTGAGAAAAATGAGCCAAATGTAGATGATATTTGCAATAAGATATTTGGTATAAGATTCGACTACATCAAAGGTCTTGGGTTTGGGCCTAAGCCAACTGCTTCATCCTTATCAAGATCATCATATGTTGATCGTCTTTAAGAGGAGAACCAATCACTTAAGGCTAAATTAGAACATAATGAACAAAAGTTAGAACATACTGAACAAAAGTTGGCCAAACTTGAAAAATATGTCAAAAAATTACTTGGCCCAGATTATATAAGTAGTGACGATGAAAACGAGTCCTTTTAAATTGTAATTAACATTTAATGATATTTTAATGTTTATATACAATGCTTCTAATTTTCAATTATTTTATTATATTTCATAATTAATTATAAAAGAAAAGTTTAAATATTACATACAATAACATGGATTAAAAACGTCACCAATAATTATAATTAGTTATGATAAAATATTTAGTAATGATGTGTATAAAAATTTCAAAATGTAGCTAAAAATATTTGGCTATATTTTTAAAATCGTCGCCAATAAATTTTGGCTTCGTTTTAAAAAATGTTGCTAAATAAATTTAGCTACGTTTCTCAGATTGTTGCTAATTGAAGTTAATCACAAATTAGTACACCGATAAACAACACACAAGAAGGGGGGTTGAATTGTGTATATTTTTTCGTTTTACCCTCTTTCTTAAAAAAAACAATTGTTTAATCAGAATTACTATGACTTTTGTAAAACCAAAAAAACAAAACAACTCGTGTAAGTAAGAGTGAGAGTTAAGAAATTTTGGACACAAGGATTTTATCCTGGTTCACCCCAAACTGTGGGCTACGTCCAGTC
>JANKOE010000005.1:60322607-60352224 GCA_026284465.1 Erythroxylum citrifolium | reverse complement strand
TGGAAAATAGGCACTGACCAAATTATTAGGAGATGCGTGGCTGAAAATGAAATTACTTAACAGCATTTGCAGGAGCCTGTGCAGGTAAGTTTCATCTCGTATCTGATTCTATAAGTCTTGAACCATGGATTATAGATTCAGGGGTAATAACACATATGAGTAATTCATTATCTCATATGAAAAATATTGAAAAGTTACATTTTCCTAAGCGTGTATACCTACCAGATGGCTTGATCAAAACTATGACTTATATCAGAGATATATTTTTTAGTTCAAAATTCAAGATATCGCAAGTCCTTTACGTACCACAATTTAAGCATAACTTGCTATCAGTTAGCAAATTGCTCAGGGATCAGTTCTTGAGCATCTTTTTTTGCTTAAGCATTGCATTTTGCAGGACTAGAATTGTGAAAAGGTGGTGGCTGTTGGAAGTTTGATCAATGGTTTATATTGCATTAATCAGTCCTCATTTGATGCTTCGGTATTGCAGCAATTTAGCAACAATTCTCACTATGTTTTACTGTAAGCAATAACCTAGAAGGTAGTATTAAGCTTTGGCATAGACGATTAGGACACATGTCCAAGGAGAAGTTGCAGCATGTGTGTAATTTTCCTCATTTGAATTAGATGGTTGCTTGTGATACTTGTCACAAAGCAAAGCAAGAAAGAAAACCTTTTTGTAACAGCAGAATTCAATCAACGAAACCTTTTGAATTGTTGCACTTTGACTGTTGGGAGACATACAAATGGAAATCCTTAACTGGTGATAGTTACATGTTAACTATTGTGGATGGTTTTACTAGAGATATATGGACAATTTTGTTTTAAAGCAAGGATCAAGTTGTTCATTTAATTGAAGAGTTCTTTAAAATGGTTTGCTCACAATTTGATACACATGTGAAGATGATTCGAACTGATAATGGGACAGAGTTTATTAGGCGTAATATGCAACTTGTTTTACACAACCATGGTGTGATTCATCAAAAAACATGTTCATATACCCCACAACAAAATGGGGTTGTTGAAAGACGACATAGGTCATTAGTTGCTACTGCCAAAGCTTTATTAAAACAATCTAACATGTTAACAAAATTTTGGGGAGAAGCCTTGCTCCATGCCACTTGCTTGCTCAATGTTTCACCAACAAAAGCGTTAAGTTGGAAAAGTCTGCATCAGATTTTGTATAAAAAAACTTCTTATTATACTCAATTCAAGGTTTTTGGTTGCTTAGGGTATATGTTGAATGTTAACCCTCATAAAGACAAGTTTGATAGCAGGTCATTTCCAGAAATATACTTGGGAGGATCCCCTAGACAAAAGGGGTGGAAAATATATAATATGGAAGCACACCAGATCAGTGTGTCTCAAGATGTGAAGTTCTATGAAGGACAATTTCCTTACCTATCTAGCTGTTCTTATTCTCACTAGAACGAAGATAATCATCAACTATATATTGTTTTATCGAATAGTTTCAATGTTGATCCATTGCAAGAACCAACACATTCAGAATTCGCTGAGAAAAGTGATCGTCATGGTTCATGTGTTCGTGCAGACGTACAACAGATTTTACAATTTCCAGAGTCATCTTATACAGAATCTCAGCTAGCAAAAAACAACAGTTCTTCAGTTGAAATATAGTTGCCACAGCAGCCTCATATCCACGATGTTGTACGTAGACACTCAAGCAGGCCAAGCAGGCCACCAACCTGGTTATCTGATTTTTTTGTTAATCAAATTCACGTTGATGCTTCCGCAGATGTTTTTAAATACACATATGCTCATTCAGCCTGTCTTGCAAACATTACGAAAATTCATGAACCAAGAATCTACCACGAGGCAAAGGCAGATCCAAATTGGATCAAAACAATGCAGGAGGAGCTGAAAGCTTTAGAGAAGAACCAGACTTGGCAGTTGGTTTCACTACCAGAAGGAAAGAAAGCAATCACGTCTAAATGGCTGTTCATGGTTAAATATGCTCCCTATGGATCAGTCTCTCACTACAAGGCCAGGTTAGTAGCTTGGGGATATGATCAAGAATTTGGAATAGATTATCATGATAGTTTTTCTCCTGTTACTAAGGTAGTCACAGTCAGGGTGTTTTTAGCAATTGTGGCGGCAAAATGTTGGCCATTACATCAGATTGATATCAACAATGCTTATTTGCATGGGTTAATTGATGAAGAGATTTACATGCTTCCTCTAGACGGTTACATTAAAGCTCATAAGGATCAAGTTTGTAAGCTATCAAAATCCTTATACGGTCTGAAGCAAGCAGGAAGACAATGGAATAAAGTTTTTACTGATAAGCTACTGTAGATGGGATTCGTAAAATCCACACATGATTACTGCCTCTTCACCAAAAATACATCAACAGATTTTCTAGCTCTTATAGTATATATTGATGATATTCTCATCACAGGAACTTTTGTTTAGCTCATCCAGAATGTGAAACAACTGTTAGATGATTGTTTCACTATCAAAGACATGGGAGAGGCCATGTTTTTTCTAGGAATTGAATTAGCTAGATCACAAAGGGATGTTAATTTCACAAACGAAATACATTCGAGATTTGGTGCAAATTGTAGGATTATTACATGCACAACCCGTGACTAATCCATTCCCTTCAGGGGTTCAATTGACTGCTGATTCTGAATTGTATGCCAACCTCGATAGTTATCGAAGTTTGGTGGGAAAGTTACTATATCTAGGTTTTACGAGGCCTAATATATCTTTCGTGACTCAACAGTTAAGCCAATATATAAGTGCTCCCATAAAACTTCAGATGGATACAGCCTTGCATGTTGTTAACTATTTGAAGGGTACTGATACTATAGGACTGTTCTACATAGCTGATAACTTCTTTGATTTGCAAGCATATTGTGACTCCGACTGGGGGAGATGCAAAATTACTTGACGTTTGGTGATGGGATACTGCGTTTTTCTTGGAACCTCATTGATTTCATGGAAATCAGAAAAGCAAAATACTGTCAGCAAAAGCTTAACAGAGGTTGAATATCGTGCGATGGTTACAACGTCCTGTGAACTAAAATGGTTGGCAAATCTTTTTGGCGAGTTCAAGATCATGCCAACTCTACCTATACCCTTGTTCTGTGATAACCAAGTTGCTATTCACATTGCAGCCATTCTAGTTTTCTACGAATGTATGAAACATGTTGATATCGACTGTCACATTGTCAGGGAGCATTTGGTTTCGGGTTTTATTAGCACACCTTATATTTCTTCTGCTAGTCAGATTGCCGATCTACTTACCAAGCCGTTAACTTCCACACAGAAGCATTCAGCGTTAACCAAAATGAGGTTATTTCAATGTACTTCATCAAAAGGAGGGCATGTTGGCTTCATGCATACATGCAGAAGAAAATGGAAGGAAGATAGATGACGTCAAGGGGCTACTATAATTAGTTACAAGTTGTTAGAAAAGTTGTTTTCTAATGTAACAAACTAGTTTTAAAAACACTTTCCCGCTCAGTTTATTTTCAGTAGCTACATATACAAACAATTTGTATTGTTTCAGTACATGAAATAAAATACATTCTCGGTATATTTCTCTATTTTTTCTTCAATTATCCACACATTTATGTACGTTTTATATAACTATATGGATGAGATTTAATATCTGATCCCTTCGTTCAGTTGGTATTGATCTTGTTGATAGGGACAGTCACAATAATTGCCGAAAAATCTTTAACTCGGTGAAGTACCGGGTAAGTATCATTTGGCCCCATATTGAAAATTAAAATCTTTTGTTCCATATATCCTTCATATATTTAAAGCTTTGTTGTATTCTAAATGATTGACGAATTAACAATCAAAGAGATAATCAAGTATTAATTAAATTTAAATATAATCGAATAGTGTCATGTCGGCCCAACTTCCGCATATGAATATCCTCGTCTAATTTGGTTCAATAAAATGAAAATGGCCCTCTGAGCCCAATTTTAGAAGTAGCCCTAGGCTAAAACAGTTTAGGTTCCGCACTCTTCCTCTTTGCAGTCTCCCTCTCTTTGGCCGTCAAACCACGCTTCTTCTGCTTCTGCTGCTTGCACCGGTTAGTTTCTTTGTTCTCAATTTCACTTCCTCACAGTATTTTCCTTTATGGATAACTGTTTCAATTACGTTTTCTGCATGTTTTAGATCTAATCAAGTCCTTGATTTTCTTTCTGCTCTTTTTTTTTTTTTTACGCATAGATGTTTCTCTGGGTCTTTGGTTTTTATCTTTCTCTGAAAAGTGTTGATCATCTGCCTATTTTGGCCTGTTGTAAGTTATTTTCTCAGGTGTTATATCTATAATGACATTGTTCCCCATAGGGCTAGTGTCCCCCGAATTTCGATTCGATGGTTTACCATCTACGAAAATTTCTGTTTAGAATGGTTTGTTATTCTGTGCGTGTTGATTTTCTTTATTTTGGTTCGACTCTTGTTTTTGTTATATGTTGGCTGCTCTAGCTATATGTGAAACCTCCCGCACCCTTTGGTTTATTTTGAAGGCTTTTTCCCCAATGTTTTGTTCGTTAAAGTTTGTGTCTGGTATGGTTTCAACCGATTTCCTACTGTTCACCATTGTCTTTATGTACGTACTAGACTTCCTAACTAAACTCCTGTTGTGTGTTGGTATTTGTTCTTCCACCATTGTTTGCTTGGTTAGCGCTTTTTGATTCAATAGTTCATTTTGTTGGTATTCGATATTTTCCTGCTGAGAACTAGGTTTCTTTATTCTCTTTTGGAACTGCTAAAGCCATCTTTCTTTTTATTGCCTACATCTAGATTTGAGTTGTTTTTTTTAATTGTTCCCAGCATAATTGCCTGATTGTGTTTGCAAATAATAGAGAAATATTGTAATGGATGGTTAAATTTTTTTAATTTCAGTGGTTGTCAATTTTACTCCTATCGTCCCGACATTATTATTCTGCTTTATTATGCTAGTTTTGCTTCATGTTATGATATGTCTGTTGATTCTACGGCCTTTAGATGGTGTCAAAATAAACCTGAATTCATTGTTTAAACAACACATATATCTGCTAGTTATTTTATAATTGTGACTTGTTAAGTAAGAGCAGAATTAGTATATATGTAAAAAAAAAAGGGGGGGAGAATAGTCATTGAATGAGAAGGAAGTACAACAGTGATATATTTGTTGATTGAGCTTGTTTTATGACCTTATCAGTCAGTGATAACACTTTTGACCTTATGAACTTTGAACCTACTTGTGTACTGGTTCACCAGAGCATCTTAATCTTGATTATTGTACATCAGAGATTAAAATATTGCTTGCTTATTAATGAGTTTCTACACCTGTCTAAATTGGCTATTTGTTCTTATAGTATTGTTTAATCCTCTCTCACTTTCTGATGCAGATTCTTGAGATTTTTCTAATTTGTTGCTTCTAGCTTGTACAACAAGATGACCTCACGTTTCTGGGGACAGGTTTGTGAACTTTGATTATTCAAACTTTCTAAAACTTTTACCTTCTAGGGTAAGAAAATGCTGAGGGCAGTACTCTTTGATGTTGAGGTTGTGTTCCTTCTTACGTTTGTATTTTCTTGATTTGCTGTAGGGTGGTAGTGACTCTGAGGAGGAGGAGAGTGATTATGAAGATGAGGTTGATAATGGGGGAGTTAGTGAGCCAACAACCCAGGCCCAGAACAGATACCTTAGAGGTACTGCAAGTGACAGTGATGACTCTGATGACCAAAAACGTGTTGTTAGGTCTGCCAAAGACAAACGTTTTGAGGAGATGTCAGCAACTGTTGATCAGATGAAAAATGCAATGAAGATCAACGATTGGGTCAGCTTGCAAGAGAGCTTTGACAAAATCAATAAACAGCTTGAGAAAGTCATGCGGGTGACTGAATCGGACAAGGTCCCTACCCTTTACATTAAAGCTCTAGTGATGTTGGAAGACTTTTTGAATCAAGCTTTGGCAAACAAGGAGGCAAAGAAAAAGATGAGCAGTAGCAATGCTAAGGCTTTGAACTCTATGAAACAGAAACTGAAAAAGAACAATAAGCAATATGAGGATTTAATTAACAAGTATAGAGCAAATCCTGAAAGTGAGGAGGAACAAGAGGGCGACGATGAGTCAGAAGAAGAGGAAGAGTCTGATTTGGAGTTTGAGGAGGATCCTTCAAAGGTTGCCATGTCTGATGAAGATGAGGAAGATGAGGAGGATCGTCAGGATCATCAGGCTGATGCTGATGGGGGCTGGGAGAAGATGATGAGCAAGAAAGATAAGCTTATGGATAAGCAGTTTAAAGATCCTAATGAAGTTACTTGGGATACCGTAAACAAAAAGTTCAAAGAAGTTGTTGCTGCTCGAGGTAGAAAAGGAACTGGGAGGTATGAGCAAGTTGAGCAGCTAACTTTCTTGACAAGGGTTGCAAAGACTCCTGCACAGAAGCTTGAAATTCTTTTCAGTCTCGTTTCTGCTCAGTTTGATGTGAATCCAGGTCTGAGTGGGCACATGCCTATAAATGTCTGGAAGAAGTGTGTGCAGAATTTGCTGGTTATTCTTGACATTCTGGTTCAGTATCCTAATATTGTTGTGGATGACATGGTAGAGCCTGATGAAAATGAGACCCAAAAGAGAGCGGACCATGATGGTACCATTCGTGTTTGGGGGAACTTGGTGGCTTTCCTTGAGAAAATCGACACAGAGTTCTTTAAAAGCTTGCAATGCATTGATCCTCACACACGAGAGTATGTTGAGAGATTGAGGGATGAACCTATGTTTTTGGTTCTTGCTCAAAATGTTCAAGAATATCTGGAGCGGGTTGGGGATTTGAGAGCTGCAGCAAAGGTTGCCTTGAGGCGGGTTGAGCTGATCTATTACAAACCTCAAGAGGTCTATGCTGCCATGAAGAAATTGGCAGAACAGTCAGAAGATGGAGAAAATGGTGAAAGGACCAGTGAGGATCCCAAAGCTGAGGAAACTAGAGGTCCTTCTGCATTTGTTTCAACTCCTGAACTTGTGCCTAGGAAGCCTACGTTTCCTGAGTATAGCAGAACCATGATGGATACTTCAGTCTCTCTCATATACAAGTCTGGAGATGAACGTACCAAAGCTCGAGCAATGCTATGTGATATCTATCATCATGCTCTTCTTGATGAGTTCTCTACTGCTCGTGATCTTTTATTAATGAGTCATTTGCAGGATAACATTCAGCACATGGACATATCAACCCAGATTCTTTTCAATAGGGCTATGGCACAGCTTGGCCTATGCGCATTCAGGGTTGGGCTAATCACTGAAGGCCATGGCTGTCTTTCTGAATTATATACTGGTGGAAGAGTTAAAGAGCTGCTTGCTCAAGGTGTTTCACAAAGTCGATATCATGAGAAGACTCCAGAGCAGGTACTGCTTCTGTGCTTTTGCTGTACATGATGAATTTGTTAAGTTGGATTTCATCTTATAAGTGAATAGCTAGAACCTAATCTTCAGTCCTTACTTCCTACTGAGATACAGAGGGATTTCATGAGTAGCTCTGTAGTCTTCTTAAGGTTGATTCTTTGCATGATATTCGAGGGAAGATATGATGATAAGACTGCTGGTTCTCACAGTGCTTGTTAATATTGTGCCCTTTATGATTTGTTATATGATTTATTGTTGTTTTAAGTTTTCTCAATATATGAAGTTTATTTTACATTGATGTATCATTTGTTATGCAGTGCTTACAAGTTTCAGTATGCTTAAGATGATGGTCTGCTAGTAAATGTGAATAATTAATCCCCTTGTCAATTGATTGACTTCCTCTTCCGGATAATTAATCTCTATAGGAAAGGCTGGAAAGGAGGCGCCAGATGCCATATCATATGCATATAAATCTTGAGCTCCTGGAGGCTGTCCATCTCATTTGTGCCATGCTTCTCGAGGTCCCCAATATGGCAGCTAATACTCATGATGCTAAGCGCAAAGTCATTAGCAAGACATTTAGGCGGTTGCTTGAGGTGAGTGAGAGGCAAACTTTCACTGGTCCACCTGAAAATGTTAGAGATCATGTGATGGCTGCCACTCGGGCCCTTAGCAAGGGAGATTTCCAGAAGGCCTTTGATGTGATCAAGTCTCTTGATGTTTGGAGGCTTCTCAGGAATAAAGACAGTGTTCTTGAGATGGTTAAAGCCAAGATAAAAGAAGAAGCTTTACGGACTTATCTCTTTACTTACTCCTCTTCTTATGATTCACTCAGCTTGGAACAGCTCACTAAAATGTTTGATCTCTCCACAGCCCAAGCACACAGTGCAGTGAGCAAAATGATGATTAATGAAGAGCTCCATGCTAGTTGGGACCAGCCTACTAGTTGTGTTGTCTTTCATGATGTCGAGTATTCAAGGCTGCAGGCTTTGGCCTTCCAGTTGACAGACAAACTATCTATTCTTGCTGAAAGTAATGAAAGGGCAACAGAGGCAAGGATTGGTGGTGGTGGTTTGGATCTGCCTCTGAGGCGAAGAGATGGGCAAGATTATGCAAGCATGGCTGCTGCAGGTGGCAAGTGGCAGGACAACTATTCTTCAGGTCAAGGAAGGCAAGGGACAGGGCGTTATAATGCTGGAAGTGGTAGATCAGTGGCATTAGGCCAAACTGCTGGGGGTGGTGGTTATTCGAGAGGGACAAGTCAGTTGAGGGGAACTGGAGGTACACGGTATCAAGATGTTGGATATGGTGGGTCAGGAAGAACTGGTGTGAGGGGATCCCAAATGGATGGCTCAACGCGCATGGTTAGTCTCAACAGGGGGGCTCGTGCTTAGATGTTAGACAATTGGGAGAAGTGGACTTGTGGCTCCACTTATGATTAAGCCAGTTCCATTCAAATTTTGTTGATTATGGATCGACTAGTAAGCTTAATTGTCAATCTATTTGGTATTTATGTCCTTGTAACCTTATTTTGAACCTTTCGGATGATTTCAGTTTTTGAACAAATAATATTTTGTTTTTGTTTATCACAGTTCCTCCGGTTACTGGGTAGGGGCATTTTTATTTTTGATCTGGACACTATTGGATTATGCACTTAAATCATTGGGATGTAAAGAATAATTTGATTGGGTGAAGCCTACTAGCTTTTGTGCGATTTTATGAGAAAAGGTGGGGATGCATTTTAGATACTCCATATGCAAAACGGAAATTAAGAAAATTTAATACAAACTATCCATTCTATATGTTTTAGTGTGAGTCTCAACACGTGTAGGCAGAGAGAAGGAAAATGGATATTCTCCTGTAATGGATTTTACAGTTAAAATTTCTGATTCTAGTAAGCAATAGAATGAAAATTTGGTGCATGACTCCATTGAAAGATCAGAAGCATTGCTGATGAAACTTCTTTCAGTACGAGAAGAAGAGAAGATTTGCACAGAAATTTCTTTTTTGGAAAAAAGTTATCGTGATAGCAAAATTTGTATTGAGACTGAACTTTATTCTCAGCTGCCATTTGATGCACCAGTTATTGCACCCCCAATAGTCCAACGTATTGCTCACTAGCCTAGCTTTTGTTTGCTTTGGTGTCATTTGCAGCCTCATCAGCTTCTTCATCTGTGTTGTTTGCAGCCACAATAGGCTCTCCATTCTTCTTATTTGTATTCTCCATAGGCTCTACGTCTTTTTCATTAGTAGCCTTGGTAGGTTCTCCATTCTTTTCACTTTTATTCTCCACAGGCTCTCCATCTTTTTCATTAGCAGCCTCAGTGGGTTCTCCATTTCTATCATTTGCAAGCTCAGTAGGTTCTCCATTTTTCACCTCTTCAGCATTAATTGGTTCTCTATTTTTTTCATTAGCATGGTCAGTTGGTTCTCCACCTCTTTCATTTGCAGCCTTGGTAGGATCTTCATTTGCAGCCTCAGCAGGTTCACGATCTTTTTTCTTTATGGCCTCAGTCAATTCTCCATGTTTTTCATTTTCAGCCTCAGAAGGATCTCCATGTTTTCCGTCCACAGCCTCACCAGCTTCACCAACCTTTTCTTTTGAAACCTCAGGAGGTTCTCCATCTTTGCCGTTTTCAGCCTCAGCAGATTCTCCAATTTTGGTGGTTGCAGCCTTAGTAGGTTCTCCATTTTCTTTTGCAGTCTCAGTATGCTCATTGTTTGTGTTGTTGGCAGCCTCAGTAGGTTCTTCATTAGAGATGTTTGCAGCTTCAATAGGCCCTTTGTTTGTGATGTTTTCAGCCTCAATAGATTCTTTGTTTGTGTTTTTTGCAGCCTTAGTGGAATCTCCATCTTTATTGCTTGCAGCCATGGTAGGTTCTCCATTTGTGTTTTCTGCAGCCTCAATGGATTCTTTTCTATTTCCTTTTGCTAAATTGACTTCTAAGGGCCCAAGTTTTGCATCAAGGTTCCTGACTCTGAGGTTAAGGGTTCTTAGATCTCTAGCTTCTCCTAGCTCACCAGAAGATGCCTATAGGAAAATATGGAGTTTGGCTCCGATCAAAAGTCACCGGGTAATAAAAAGGGCAATTTTCAAGAAAAAGAGCAAAAATAAAGTGCGATTTCACAAGGGAAGTAAACCTAGTCAATGTTAGGAAAATTATTAGTGATGTTCTTTTTTTTTTTATATACTTTTTTACAAAATGTTAGGAAAGAAGCTATGCAGAATACTACCGCCAGAATTTTATAGATATGATAATAAGAATCCCACTATTTCTGTTTTAGCTTGGAATATTAAGTGAATAGCTTAAATGCATGTTAAAGGGTTGGATAGATGAAAGAAAAAAGAAAAAAGATCTACAGTTGCACCGAAACTAACCTGCAGTATTTGGTCAGCCCGTTGTTTCAGAGCCTCGACTGGTGCTTCTTTGTAATAATTATTTTTGAGAATGCACAGAACATGTGAATGCAGATCATCTGAATTATGTTGCTGGATCAAACACTTGGGCACCGTAGATTGACAGCCCACTGCATAGAAAGGACAGTTCACAAGCTTCATTGGACAAAGAGTTATGCAATGTCTGTCCATTTCACGTCTCATGAGACTATCAGGGCATTTTTGTTCACATGGGATTATTTTGAAAGGACACAATGAATCATGCTTCTCCATTTGACTTGCACAAAAAATAGCAGTACACCCCTCATTTGTGCAGTTCAGAGGTCTGAAACCACAGCTGGCTACATGCTCTACTAGTTCCTCGGATGTGTTGAATTTCTTGTCACAATGAAATGTGTTCTTAAAGTCAACATTCTTAACCAATGTCTGTGCAAGTGTTTCCCTCCTGACCAGCAACCAAAACCCATTTATTTCCATTTCTTGCACAAAATCATCTACTTTGTCTTCTCTTTTTTCACTCAGCAGCCATCCTGAAACTCGGCTGAAAAAATTCCTCTTTGAACTTGCAAAGTCATCCACAAAATCAGAGATGATATCAAAAGGATGGTCAGATACCTCCATCTCCGGACTGCCTTCTTGAATAACAGATTCAGCAACAAAACTTTCACTTCTCTGGGTGACATAGTCGATCATTTCTTTTCTAATATCAACAGCCACTGAACCAGGGGACTTGAATATGCCACCTGTAGTGTTGTCAACACAAGCCGTAGCTAATCCAAGGAGAAATGCTTGAGCTATCTTGTGAACTAGTTCCGTATCGTACAGGTCACAGTGGAATGTTAGGCCTCCCTCTGGTTCAAGTTCTACGTCTGTTAGAGGAGGATCCATTGCCAAAGATGCTTGTGGTAAGTCTGCTCCAAGAAAATGAATACCCAAAAGATAAAAAGGCTATTTTCAAGTGCACTAATAAGTAAACTCCAGATCAATATGTCATCAATGTAAAAGAAAGAAATTCAATTTCAAACCAGAAGTTAAACTTGACCATTGCCATAGTAAATTTCAAGATTTAACTGTTAAACTATTGGATTTCGCTATTTAAGAAACCCATCATAGATTGTTCAACAACTTTTTGTATTTCAGATTGATAGCTGCAATTAAAAGATGTTATTCGTATATTATCATCCATATCCTAGAGCCATTTGTAAGTCTACACCCTAAATAAAGAACACAATTTTGTGACAGAAGATTTAGACCATACATACACTTAATTTTCTCCTCCATGTTCACAACTAACCAGAGGGAAGAAAGCGATGAGAACCAAATATACAATAGACAATTTCACCAATGGGAAGAAAATATTCCAGGATTATGAAGATAGTATTCCTGGTACTAACTTGATTCTCAAAAGTTGAGGACTTCCCAAAGAATAACCTTTCAAACCTGATGACAGATTAAAATTTTCTCTTGCCATCAATGAATACCACCAAAAGCTTCCGTCTCATCCATCTACATAGTCTTAACTTTAAAATCCCATTCCATTTTGCTCATCGCATAACCTATACAACACATCCAGAGTAATTGCCATTTCCAAATATAAGAAGCGTGGAATTACCTGAATTTCCTATTGTAATTCTTGACAGAAGAAAATTCCACCAGATGGGCACAAACACCTGTAATCCAAAACTAAGAGCAAACCAAAGGGTTAAAAAAAAAAGGCTAGTTTTTGTCAGCAAAATGAGAGTTATTGCAGGTTTCCTTTTCAACCCTCCTTTGGCGGACGACACCTCTTTTAACCATTTGCTTGTCTGTTTCTTTCACTTTCCATCTGTCCTAACGGTCTGTACTTGTTGACCTCTTCACAATCAAAGCTTGGAGGAAACGACGTTGACGGTCTGGATAGGTTCAAAGTGAGCCCCACATTATGCATGCATCCACGGTCCAGATCTCAAACTCACTTCTTTTGTCAACTCAATTAGCTCATTTCACATAATTCTCGGATTCGACGTTTGGCTGCGGAGACAATGGTGGAAAGCAAAGGGAAAATTTGGGATTGGTAGCGGACCATACAAAGTTATTCTTCGCGTGTTTCAGAATTCTGTATAACACGATACAAGTGTTTCTAGTGGAAGCCAAGGCATTTCCTTTGCTTGTCTTGATTTGCCGGGAGTTTGACGAAGATGGACAAATGAAAAGACATCCTACTGGACAAGATTGAATGCCTGCTGCTTATTGGGTTCCTTACCTGTTTCAAAAAAAGTTTACTTTCATTAGAAGAACTAGAAAATGTTACTTTACTCATTCGGCAGCTTAACTCTGATGCTTCCTGTTCTTAACACAGTTCTCATGTTGCTTGATTAATAGCTAATGAACATATGTAACTGAAATTTAAAGAATGTGCTGTGTATCCCTCCTAATTATATGAATATTCCATATATTATTTTGTACTAATTTCATGTGTTTTATTATATAGAATTAATTTCATACAATGTTTTCGTAACGTTTTAATTAGAATTTAACTTAAATGTTTTGATATGTTCAAAACAAATTCTAACGTTTTGAAAATATTTAATTTGAATCCTAACTTAATTTTTATGAATACTCCGTTACAAAAAAATTTATGGAATAATTTTTTTATGAGCTTCTTCTTACCTATGCATATTACATAGCAAGAAAGGCTTAAATAATTTTTAAAAAATCTTTCTTTCCTCTCTCTCTCTCTCTTCAAATTCTATACTTGTCTTTTCTTTTCTTCTATTGCCACACAAATCATTCAATAGAAGCCTTTCTTGTCTATCATTTTGGTTATCTTTGATTACTAACTTCTTTTTGAAATATGAGCTCCTAACAATGGACTTTTTATTCTTCACCATTAATTTGCCCTTCCCCTCTTTTAGTAAAGCTTAACATTAAACCTGTCAAATCTCCAAGTTATTGAAGCAAGGTATGCTATGAACTTCATATGATGAATTTTTTAAACCCAATAAGGTATTGACTATAAAGCTACAAGGATACAAAAATATTTTGTTAGGACATTCTTTTGCATGGGTAAACCTAGCTTCTTTTTTAACTATCCGGCTTGGATTTTCTATATTCAAAGATTTTTTGAAGTACCCTATCAAAAATAGCTCTCTCTCTCTCTATTAGTGTAGCATAAATTTAAAATTGAAGTGAAACAACCCATTTGTTGAAATAAATATAAGTTAACTGATGATTGGGATTCTTTAATTGTATAAGCAAAGGATGATAGTAAATGTCATAACAAAGAATATTTTCCAAATTTCGCGTATGGATCACTTCAATGGGACGCATTATAATTATCCAAGAAATGTTAATGTCATTTGCAAACAGTAGAGTGGGTACTGAAGTCTAGAGTTCATGTTGATTATATAAATTAGATTACCCACATTTTCATCACTATGTTCATTGGCCACCCTTCTCCCTAAAAGATAGCATGAAATAAAATATATCAAAATCCTATATAAAGAGCATCATGCTCTCAGATGATAAATAACAGTTTAGCAAGACAAATGCCATAAGACATTATACAAAAACAGGTAAAAATTGAGTTTTAATATTACTTTGAATGCATAAAAGACTATCCAAGAAGGGAGAGAGAGACCCCGGAGGTGTTAAAAATATCACATATGCTTTTGTCACGAAGGATTACAGGAGAAGTTAACTTCAGGTTCAAATTGAACATTTATAAAACTTTAGTCTTTTAAAAAAATGTGTCAAAAGGTTCAAATTTAAGTTGCATTTTGGTGAAAATGTTAAGGTTCAATTTCACCTTTTTAACTAAGATATTTATGTAGTGTCAGTTTTGAAGTATCTACTTTACCTTCACTTAAACTTACTAAGGGTAAAATAGTGATAACAAAGTATGTATATAAGGTTGAAAATTTTCTTGTAACTTTTGAACCATAATAAAGAGGGAAGAGAACATTCTAGGGGTATTAAATAATACCAATCAATCTTTGGAAAGTGATTAAAAATTTTTGAACCAGAAGGATATTAGAATAATTAGATGGTTTATTAATATGAATGTCCTCCAACATATTATAAATGAAACAAATGCTTATAAATTATGAGTGAAATTTGAGACCATGTCTAAAGGAAAGATTGTCTTAAGCAAAGCGTCATTGATGAGGAAATTTGTAAAATTGGAATATAAAGATGATGATAGTATAGTAGTTCATTTGAATAATTTTTAGAACTTGATTAATCATTTTTCTACCATGAACATGTCTTTTGATGATGAGTTACATGATTTACTACTACTTTGTTCATTGTCGAAAAGTTAGGACACACTTTGCATGTGACTTAGTGATCCCTCTCATAAAGCTGGGTCAATAATAGAGATTGTCAAAACTAGTTTACTAAATAAAGAGACTAGAAGAAAATAGAGGAGTACCCTTACCACTCAAAGGCTAATATAGCCTAATAATATAAAGGGGTAGAATCAAGAGCCAAAAGCCCTATAACAGAGACAAGTCTAAGGGGAGATTAAAATCTAAAGGTAAGATCATCTACCACTAATTTTGTGACAAGCTGAGCCATATTAAGGAAATATTACAACAAGAGAAAAAATGATTTAGTGAAGGATAAGAAAAAAAAGTGAAAAATATAAGCAATAATCAAAAGACAAGGACATTACAGTAGTTGTTATCAATGATGAAGAATTATTCATTGGTGACTAAGATTTCTTGAACCTTGCTTGTGATGATTTCACTTATGTGATTAATCTAGGTATCTCATATCATCTCACTTTACACCTCATCTTACACTACTGGTGATTGTCTATAAGAGGATGAGGGAATGATGGCTCATATAGAATATGAGCATAGGTAAAATGTGATTAGAATCATATAAGAATATGGCCATAGGTAAAATGTGATCACAATCATCTATTGGTTTTCAATTGGTGTTGAGAGGTGTTATATATATTCCCAACATAAAATTGAAATTTATTTCAACAGGTGTGCCTAGTGAAGATGGCTTCTCCAACAAATTTAGTAATGGAAAATGGAAAATCACGAAGGAGAGTTTGATAGTGGCTTGATCAAATAAGTAGAGATCTTTATATACGATGCAAGCAAAGTTGTACTGAGCAAATGCTAATATAATTGCTAATTCCTCCATCGAGTCGTGGCAAAAAAGACTTAGTCACAAGAGTGAAAGAGGTATGGAAGTCCTAACTAATAAACATCTCCTCCTTAATGTATAAGGTATATCTCTAGGACCTTGTGTTGATTATTTGTACCATCTAGAATAAAGCATACATTAGATCTTGTGCATACTATTGTTTATATTATAAATGCTAAAGTCATATTCTGTAAACTATATTTTGTTACTTTTGTTGTTGAATTTTCAAGAAAATTATGGGTTTTTATGTTTAAAAATAAAGATCAGATACTATCAACAATTAAGGAGTTATAGGCAAGAGTT
This sequence comes from Erythroxylum citrifolium, assembly GCA_026284465.1. Classification (NCBI taxonomy): domain Eukaryota; kingdom Viridiplantae; phylum Streptophyta; class Magnoliopsida; order Malpighiales; family Erythroxylaceae; genus Erythroxylum; species Erythroxylum citrifolium. Next base: position 60,336,013 of record JANKOE010000005.1, on the reverse strand, counting down.
AAGAGAGAAACATGTCAGAAGCTCAAGTGTGTCAAAGTTGAATGGTAGAGAATACATAGGGCTATTTAAGGCATATTGCAAGGCCTAAGATATAAAGCTCTAGAAGACACTTCCAAAGACACGTCAGTTGAATTGGCTAGAAAAGAGACAAAACATAAACATTAAAAAAAGAATTCGATGTTTGCTCTCTTATGTGAAGTTGTCAAAGTCTTATTAGGTAGAGGCAATGCATACAACGATGTACCTCGTCAATTAGTCTCCTTTAATTAATTCCATTTAATGGTGATGTTTCAGAGAGGGCATAGACCGATAGAGAAGTTTCTTACAAGCATTTGAGAGTCTTTAAATGTTTGAAATATGTTTACAATCCCAAAAATTAGAGGTCTAAGCTTGATTATAATTCAAAGCCATGCATCTTCTTTAGGTACTTTAAAGATAAATTTGGATACAAGTTTTGAGATCTAGTTAGTAGGAAAGAATTCAAAAGTTGAGATTATATTTATGAAAGACAAGATCATTGAAAACTATAAGAAGCCACAATAACCAATGTCTTCTCCACACGCTATAGTCAACTAAGATCTGGTTTTTCCAAATTTTGTCCAAGGAGAACAATAAGAAAATGTCAAAGAAGATGGATATAATGATAGTGGTGGTAGAGATGAAAAATGAAAAGCCACTAATATAAGAGCCCACTACACAGCCAAAACTTCAATTGTCGAGGTATAGCAAATAGAGACAACCTTCCTCTAGATAACCAACTAGTGGCTATACTTTATTGAGTGATAAGGAAGAGCTACATTTCTACAAAGAGGTTATATCAAATATACACAATAAGAGTGATACAATGCAACATAAGAAGAGATGAAGTCTTTGAATGAGAACCACACTTATAAATTGGTGAAGTTATATAAAGATAAGAGAGCACTCAAGAATAAGTGAGTATTTAAATTGAATATTGGAGAAGATGGGTCGCCACTTTAGTTGTTAGCCCCGGAAATTTTTTTCTTAATTAAGCATGATTTAAAGTAATTTTGAGGTCTTGATAGATTAATTTATCTTGGAGTCAATTAGAATGTTAATGTGACTGAGATTATATGACATAGGTTAATTGAATTAAAGTGTTAGGATGGTAAGATTGTATAAGGAGCATTATTGGAAGATCACTTAAGTTGTAAAGTCTTAAGGCATTGAAGGAAGGGTAAGTTGGACATTTAGCTTCATTAAGAGTATAAAAGGGAGAAAGAAGACTTGTCTTACATTTAGAAGAAGCAAAAACGAAAATTAGGAGAGAGAAGAGGGAGAGAATGTCGTTAGAGAGAAAAGAAAGGAGAGAAAGAAAGCTAAGCTAGGTTTTAATTTTTCATAGTCTTAAAGAGTGATTTTGAAGTTTGTTCAAGAAGGAAAAAGGAAGAGGAAGATTAGAGCTTCCATTAAAGCCAAGAAAATCATTATTTGGTGAAGATTCAAGGTAAGTTTATGTTTAATCTTTTAGATTTTGGAAGGGGTTTTAGTTTAAAGAGCTTAGGAAATACATGGGTTTAAGTATTCTACGTTCAATTTTATGAAATGTTTCTTTGGGTTGTCCAATTTGGATTCCTATTGAATTAGAGATTTTTGCTAATGTGAAGGGAAGTAAGAGGGACATGAGGAGAAAGAGGAGAGACATCCTTGAGCAAGTTTTCAAGCAAGGAAATTAAGGTGGGTTCATTTTTATAATTTAGTAAATGAGCCATAAATGTTCTTTAAATAAATGGAATTAAATGAATTTTCAACTACCTTATATATGTGCATTTATTGTTTTTTAAATGATTGAGAATGTGCCACATGTTCTTGTGTGTGAATTTTGGGAATGAATTCTAATTGCTTCACAATTGTTGTATTTGTTGCTTTTGAATGAGTTGATAACTAGCTTTTGTGCTTGGTATAGGAATGTGGTTGTTGAATTATGAAATGATGATGGAAATGCATATGAAATATGTCATTTTCATGAAAAGCAAGTTTTTGAAAGGTGCCATATGGGCAAACGATTTTCAGTTCATGAATTACATATTATATGGGTTTGGTGTAGTCTATTCAAGAATGTCACGTGCACGTTGACCAAGTTAAAGGCTTCTCTCACCTGCCTGCTAGTGGCACAGAGTTCCTTCATAGACTCCCTCAAGTTTACAACTATACAGGACCATTATGTGAAATTAAGTAGTTCATCATGTTTATGGATCTTCCCAAACCATTATGATGTGCTTATGTGGTTACATGTGTTGACAAGTTTGATGAATGCTTGATTTATGTGAGTTGTGATATGTTGAGAATTTAAGTAATATATGTTTCATAGATTTCATATGAATTTGCTTTGATAATGATTATTGTCAATGGTTTTGCTTGTTACCGATTATAAAACTGTTATCCACAGGCGATGAGCAAGATATCGAGTGATTGAGTAAAGAGTCAAGGCATCACTCCAATTTGCATATTTTGTTTTTGAAGCTAAATTTTGTAAAACAAGGCTTTAGTCGCATTTTGAGAAATTATTGTTCTTGTAAAGTTTGTACTTTGGATTATGTTGTAAGGTGGCTCGAAATGCCCACTAAAGCGTTGTAAAACTCTTATTTTTGATGTGAATGAAATACATATACATGATGGTTGTTTATGGAATTTCAAGTTTTTGCATTGAAAATTTCAAGTTTGCATAGGGGTAGGATTTGTGTTTTGGCTTTAGGAGAAAACTGCACTAACCTAGGATGAATTTAACCAAGTTGTTTTCATAGAAGTTGTAGCTTGTCTTTCTAGCTTTTCAACGATATAAAGTATGTAATTTTTGGATATCGAAATTGAGAGATATGATTGTTTGAGTAGGTGATGTTGCATAGGACGTGTATCCCAAATAACTAGAGTATATGAAGTGATATCGCGCTAGGAGAGTTGAATTCGGGAAGATTGAGAAAAAGGGATGCTAGGACGGATGTAGGATCCATTGGAAAGGTTTTGGAGAGGGAAAATTTTAGCAAGACCAGTGGGTTACAGGGTCTGCCTGTGTAAATTCACACAGGCTGTGTATTCCTGATGTAGAAGCACAATCAGACCCAAAGGTTACATGATTTGCCAGTGTAAATTCACTCAGGCCATGTGTTCCTAACGCAGATGCACAATCAGACCCGAAGGTTACACGGTCTACCCGTGTAAATTCACACAGGCCGTGTGTTCCTAACGTAGAAGCACAATCAAACCCGAAAATTACACGGTCTGACCGTGTAGTTTCACACAGTCTGTGTCTTATCCAAATGTCAGAATTTCACTTCGAAGTCTCACTAAGGTTGTAGATCTAGAAGTCCTATTTCAAATAGTCTAAGAATGACCTTAATCCGATATCTCTAGTGAAAGTTATGCTAATTGTCCTAAGATAGGTTCAATATGATTGACAACAAGAGCATGGTTGATTCTTTTGGCCATAACTTCATAACCCGACCGCCAAATTAAGTGATTCTTGAAGCAATAGGTTCCTAAGACGTTTATCTATCTTTACATAAAAATTTGTAGCATTTGGTGTTGATTTGAAAAATATTGATGGAAAGAAAATGAAGGATCGGTTGGAAGAGCATGACTTGGTTATGAACATACTTTGGTATTTTGATGATATCTTGATCTATAGAGCTCCGATTGAGATGGTTCTTGCTTCAAATAAACTAGAGACTAAGAGCTACGAGTGTTTTGAAGGAGTCGAAGTGTGATTTTGGTGTTTGACTAGTGGGGCACGCCACCCTTATGTGATTATGGATAATGAGAGTACATTGAAAAAACCCTACAAGAAAACCTGCTCACGTTCTCACAACTCCGAACGTTGGGCTCCAAAATTGGGGTCCAACATTAGTACAAGGAAAGGGTGTAAAAGGTTTTGGCAGAAGAAAGGTGTTAAATTTGATGAGATTTTGTTTCTAATTGTGAAGACTTCTTAATCTAAGTTGTTCTTGGATCAGCTACTAGTATAGACTTAGAAATAAAACAACATGATGTGAAGACAACATTCCTCCATGGTGATTTAGAGGAGAAAATTTATATGGAACAATATGAAGGCTTCAAGGTAAAAGGAAGTGAGAATATGATCTGCTGCTTGAAGAAGAGCTTGTATGGCTTGAAGCAAGCACTTCCATAATGATACAAGAAGATTGAGTCTTTTATGTTGGACTATGGATTTCACAAGACACATGTAGATCATTATATATTTATGAAGAACTACACTAGAGGTAATATTTATCATTCTTTTGTTATATGTTGATGATATTTTGATTGTATGTCATGATACCAAGAAGATTGCCAACCTAAATGGTGTGTTGAATAAGTCCTTTTTAATGAAAGACCTTGACCTTACAGAGTAAATTCTAGGCAAGCAAATTTTTTGTGATAGGAAGAACAAGCTATTATGGCTATCATAAGAAAGATACATAAAAAAGATGTTACAAATGTTCAATATAGACAATGTTAAACCTATAAGTTCTCCACTTGTAGGCTAGATGAAATTGAATTCTGGTTAGTTTCTTACAAGTGATGAAGTAAATAAAGATATAAAAGTGTCATATATATCTGTAATGGGAAACTTGATGTAAGCTACGTTATGCACTAGGCCAAATATAGTTCACAATGTTGGGGTTGTTAGTAAATTCATAAGTAATCCTGAAAATGAGCATTGAGCAATAGTGAGGTGGATTCTTAGGCTGAAAATAAGCATTGAGCAATAGTGAGATGGATTCTGAGGTACTATAAAGGTACTTCTAGTGTAACATCTCGTTACCCTTGTTAAGGCTAGAATAGTAATTTATGAGAAAGTATTGTGAAATTAGGAAAATGCACGTCATACATAAGTTACTTGTGACATACACATTTAATTTGCACATTCATATGATTGTACATGCATTCATTGGCATTTCCGGGTAAATTTGATTTATAAGTGAAAATTATGGATTAAATTGGAGTGTATTAATTGTGATTTGGCAATTTTGGTATATTTTGGATATTTTGATATTTTGGTGAATTATTTGAGTTGAAAATTTATTTGGTGATAATAGTTATTATTTCAGAATTTTTGGTGAATTATCTTGAAAATTAAATTTGGTCTGTATTATAATTTATTCCGTATTTTTAGAGACATTTCGGATATTTTAGAAATTTATCAAAAAAATTTGAGGTATTTTAGACTAAGAAAAATATTGAAATAAATGACAAATAGAAATGTGACAATTGTATTATAAATTAGTTGACAAATGGATAAATTATAGAGACAAATGTATAAAATCATGTGTGACATGTAGACCTATAGCTACGAGACAAATGGTAGCTTATCTAGTGGACAAGTGGAAGACATGCAACGGAGACAAGTGTTAGGCATCCAAGACTACACGTAGCTTATGTCTACACGTGGTTTATGCCGGGATTAAGAAAAGATCACTGTAGCTTCTGGTATTCATCTAAAGCATACAACAGAGAGCTTTGTATTGTTCATCACTGAATAGTGAAATGTTCTCATTGAGTTATCTTTATTGCTGGGAATAGTTGAATTCAGTAAGTAGCTTTGATGATGGTTATATTTAGGTGTAAATATGTACATGCATGCATGAGTTTATGAAGTGTGATTTTGGTGTTGAATAACTTGTATGATGAATTTGTAGAATAGGAATTGTCCAGAAAATTATGAAATAGTTTATGTTGTTATAGTGAAATGGATGATGTTAAAGTGCAAAAAATTAGAGTAAAATGAAAATGATATAGATGTCTATGAAAATTGATGAATGTACATATACTATGTTCGGGTTATAAGGTTGTTGCACTGTTCACGTATAATTAGGTGAAGAGGTAATGGAAATGACTATAATGAGTTTAATGATATGAATGGAAGATTTATTGGAGTCATGGTATGAAGTCAATAAGATGATAAGTTTTGGATGGAAAGAAAGTTGATAAAAACATATACTCTGATGTGTTGGTGAAATACATATATGGCTTATACTTCACTGTGTGTGTGCGTAATTCTCATAGGAGTTGCAAAGATGATAAGGAATGAGGGGTAGGTGAGATTCTAATATAGAAAGTTGTTATATGAAGTGAAGATGTAGTTGTTAGTGAAAAGTAATGCATCTATTGAAAGATAGAAAAGTGTAGAGAAGTTCATGAACATACTCTGTTTTTATTATATATCTGTGTAAATGTTTGGGTAAAGTTTAGTGATGGATTTTTGTGAGGTTGGAGTTAGAGTAGTGTAGTATTGTGTTTTAAGAAGGATTAAAATGACAAAAAAGAAAAAGAAAAGAAATGCAATAGATTGAAGATGGAAGAAAATGCAGAAAAATGGTTTATGCTTTACGTGAACAGTACAATTCTTGCTATGTATGTATAACATTTTGGAATTTGATTTATTTGAGTTGGGTTCAATTGAGATGGAAGTAGATAAAAAAAGGGTTATGCAACAAATATAATAGTTGTGATGTAAAGGAATGAAGCCAAAAAAAAAAAGAAAGAAGAAAAGGAGAAGTGCAGTTCGGTGATCTGGGTTTGGTGAAGAAGATGAAGTTTGCGTGCTAGAGAGAGAAAAGGTGATGGTTTATATGTGTGGGTTATGAACTAGAGTCTTTCATTGAACAACCCTAGGTCATTTTTGATATGTGTGGGTTATGAACTAGAGTCTTTCATTGGACAACCCTAGGTCATTTTGGCTATAACTTTTTCATATGAACTCCAAATGACTTGAAACTTAGATCAATGGATTCTTAAGACATTTTTCTTTCTCTCCATAAAAATTTAAATCTATCTGAATTAAATTGAAAGTAATTGATGGGATGAAAGTATGGAAGTGTGCTGGAATGTTATGAACTGGAAACTTTTCATGAACATGCTTCGGTATTCTAATTATAATTTGATATGTAGATTTTCAAATAAGTTGATTCTTAGTTCAGATTAAACTAAATACATAAGTCTACAACTTTCTTGAAGAAGTCTAATTTTAATTCTGTCTCTAAGACTTTCAAATTTGGCATGAAACTGCATCTTAGCTTAGGCTGTAGCATTACCAGGGACAGAAATCATGTCCTGTGGTTATTGAATAAACTGTATTGATGTAGGCTGATTTAGATTGAGGTGTCTTCACCAAAGTTATAGCTTATTCTCTTAGCTTTAAATTGGTATAAAGTTTGTAATTTTTGAATATCTGAGCTAAAAGATATGAGTTGTACAATTTGAGGGTATGATCATGTACTAGCCAAATGTTCAAATATACACAGTCTGTAGTATTGTGAGCATAACTCATAGAATATTGAATCAGATTAGATGATCTTGGAGTCATTAGAAACTTAAGAAATTGGATAACAACTTTCTAGAAGAGAGTATGGCCTAATTTTGCCATTTACTTTATCATATTTAGTATGAAAAGTTGATCCGTATATGTATTAGAAGAAAAATCTGAAGTGGTCAATGAAGTTATGAAATTGTTTTGACATTGTTTTGTTTTGGTCCAATCATAAATATACATGGTATTAATAAGGGCATTGATATCTGAATGATTTGTTGATAAGGATCGCAATAAAGTACCCCAGAATTGTCATTCAACATGCATTGTGCATACTTTCTATATATTGATGTGCATAAAAGAATATTTGTACATTTGTGCAAAAATGTGATATTTAAGAATGTGTTGTGTATGTTATATAATAGCACATCGGACGCCAATCGGACATTGTCAGACCATCGAGGAAATAGCTTCTTGGAGCATACCGTGAGTCAACCTAGATAAATTTCCTAGATTTGATTTAATTTGCCAATTATTGAATTGTTGCGATTTGTTTCTGAATTCCGAACTTAAAGTCCGACGAGTAAATATTTGGGACTGTATTGGAAGTGCTCTAATTTGTTTGATTTGTTTGATCATTCTGTATGTAATGTGAATTCTCAACGAAAGTTGAATGCTGGACTTAGGTCCGATGATTATAAAATTCTGACTGTGCTTTATAAATGATTGTGATATATGGTAAATTCTGAATTGATGCATTTCATAAAATGCATGCTTAGATAAAGGCGTTGTGACCAGAGTAGCCAGAATGAAAGCATATACACGTAGAGCTTTTGCTGGACCCCGCTTCCAGAGCCCAGCATTTTGAACCATAAACTGAAACAGTACTTGTCCTTGACCCTATCGAACTTGTTTAGGGACAAAAATGCATAACTTTTTCTGTAGACATTGGACCAAATAAATCTTTGGACTGTCGAAAGAAGACTTCAAGATCTGAAATTTTCATGAAGACCTTGAAGACGAATTCTATCATTTGGAAGGTCAAAACTTTGACCAGATGATTCAAGATGAACAATGCACAAAAGGAGCAGAGGGTTAACCCTAGAGGAAACAGAAAACAGACGAAACGAATGCGGAGTAGACGAATGCAAAAAACAGATGAATGCGGAAAAGCAGACGAATGTTACAAAGCAGACGAATGCGAAAAAATAAACGTATACTACAAAGCAGACGGATGCGGAGTAGACGTATGCTACAAAGTAGGCGAATGCTGAACAACAAACGAAGGCCACGAAGCAGACGAATGCCACGAAGCAGACGAATGCCACAAAGCAGACAAATACCGAACAACAAACGAATGTGGAACAGATGAAGGTGGAGCAGATGAATGCCACCAAGCAGACAAATGCAGAAAAGTAGACGAATGCTACAAAGCAAACGAATGCAAAAAAATAAACGTATACTACAAAGCAGACGAATGCGGAGTAGACGTATGCCACAAAGTAGACGAATGCCGAACAGCAGACGAATGCCACCAAGCAGACGAATGCGGAATAGCAGACGAATGCCATAAGACAGACGAATGCCACAAGGCAGACAAATAAGGAACAGATGAATGCGGAACAGACGAATGTCACAAGGCAGACAAATGCTACCAAGCAGACAAACGTGGAACGGATGAAGGCGGAGCAGATGAATGCCACCAAGCAGACGAATGCCATAAGGCAGATGAATGCAAAACAGAAGAATGCGGAGTAGACGAATGCCACAAGGCAGACGAATGCGGAGCAGACGAATGGCATAAGGCAAGCAAATGCGAAACAACTGACGAATGCGGAGCAAACAAATGCTACCAAGTAGACAAATGCGGAACGGAAGAAGGCAGAGCAGACAAATGCCACCAAGAAGACGAATGCGAAGCAGCAGACGAATGTCAGCAGATGAATGTGGAGCAGATGAATGCGAAACAAACAAATGCGGAGAAGACGAATGCGGAATAGAAGACGAATGCCAAAAGGTAGACGAATGCGGAACTTAAGACAAAGCAAAGTCTTAAGACGAAATGACGTCATCACATACAATACGTTTTTACAGACGATACGTCTCCCCTTATAAAGACCATAACTTTTGAGTCCTATGCCTAAATATTTCATACTACATATCGACGGAAAGCTAGAAAGGTAAGCTACAACTTTTTAGAAGGCAACTTTGACTAATTTAGACTAAATTAGTCCAGTTTTTCCCCTGAATTTGGCACACAATTCTTACACCTAGGAGAGACTTGGATTTTAGAAATGTACATCTACCAAAGAAACGTGCGCAAACACATGGAGAACTTTTTTGGTTCTAAACTCGTTTGTCGAAACCACAAAAGCTCAAACATAGCTTTAATTACAAATTTACATTATAAACAAGGGCTTAACACAAAATACAACATATAGAGGATGCTTAATGTTTACATGATCATGAAGCTATCTAAAATTTATCAAACTAACTTAGTTACAAAAGTTCCTAATATCTTGGAGTTTTCGATGCCCTACAAGGATTGCTATCCTTCACGTTCTGCACCTAAGGAGGGAAGAGTGGGGTGAGCTACACAGCTCAGTGACTAGCATATTTATAGTCATTGGCAATTGACCACAAATTCAAGCATATGTATAAATATATACTTATATTCAATAAGCCAAGCATTCTTCCATTTAGTTTAACACTCATAGCACATAACACTCAAAAGCTGCATACATGACAAGTTAAAGATGCGATGCACAACAAAATGGCTCGAGGGTTCCATGAGAACAGAATGGAGAAACCAAAGTTTACCCCATGAACATAATGAGTCCAAATTTGAAGCTCATATGCCACAAGCGGACAGCTAGGAGAAGACTCTTGTCAACGTACATGTGACGAATAGAATGGTTCCACTCTCGCCCAAACAAAAGCACATATTCGTTTTCTCATATGCTCATACTTTATGCTTTGTCTTCTTTTCACTTAATACAAAAGTCATGACCTCTTTTGAGGTAAAATATAATCGTATTTCATAATGAATTTTTCAACATTTACAACAAGTCAATTTCAAACATACACACATAGGCAAGAATTTGCCCAATTACACTATAACCATAAATATGTTACCCACCTAAATAGCTTGCGAAATCCAAGTCAAGCTTGCCTTTCCCCTTGCTCTTGGGTAGGATTCCCTTGATTTCGTAAAACAACCAAGATTCCATTCAAAACAACATTTCAATAAAGTTCATAAACTTCAAAAAATCACAAAATTTTAACAAACATAAATTTGACACAAATTTAACCTACCAATACCCCATCTAGGTCAGAAAACTTAGGATCTAGTTTAGAAACCCTAGAATCACTTGGGTTCACCTAACTCATCTTGTTGGGCCCCAAACGTTTCTTGGAAGTTAGAACTATTATATGTGAAATGTTGGAAGTTAAAAGCTAAAAAATGTGGTTGAAACACGTTTACTGAGTATGCTTCAGTGTTTTAGCCATAATATTTTTCTTAGTTATCCAAATGAGTTGATTCTTGATTTGTATTAAAATAGAGAAATAGGGCTACAACTTATCTGATGAAATCGAGTTCTAATTTAGTCTCAAAGAATTTCAATTTTTGTATGAAAATTGAGTAGAGAATATTATTTCAGTATAAGAATAGTTCAGAAAAGTTTGGGACATAACTTTTAGATTTCCAAACCAAATTGAATGATTTTGGTGTTATTAGAAACTTAAGACAATGAGAAACATTTTTCTAGAAGGAAGTGTTATCAAATTTCTCCATTTACTTGATCAAAATAAGGAGTTAAAATGTTAGTAGTTGATGGACTAAAAGGGGCAAAATTGGGAGAACTAATTTAATGAAGGGTAAAAAGGGAAGAGCAAGCAAAATGTGGTCTTGTTTAAAAGAAGAAGAGGAAAATCGTGGGAATTAGAAAAGAGAGCAAAACGTGAAATAGAAGAAGAGAAAAGGAGAGGGTCATGGAGAGAAGAAAAGAAGAAGGAAAGAAGAAGAAGAAGGAAAGAAGAAGAAGAAGGAAAGAAGAAGAAGGAAGAAGATTTGTTCAAGGTAAGCTCCATGCTATTTTCTTCTTGTTTAACATCATGAGTGAATATGATGTTAAAATGGATGTAGGAACCATTGGAGAGGCTTTGGAGGAAGTTTTGGGTGGCATATGTCCGTTAGACGGACTTTAGGTCCGTTAGACAGACTTTAGGTCCGTTAAATGTACCTTCTTGGGTGAAAAAGGACCCCCAGCCTCGCCAATGTCATTTTAACAGAAATTAGGTCTGTTAAACAGACCTTCTCATGTGAAAAAATGGCTCCCAAGCCCGTCTATGTCCGTTAGGCAGACATGTATGTCCGTTAAACAGACATTCACGGGTTAGCTACATTAAATCACGATTTGACCCTTTTAGAGGCCGAATCTCACTTCAAGTTCTCCATGAAAGGTGTAGGTCTAGAATTCCTCTTTTCAACCATTCAAAACCGACATCTGTCCAACTTCTATAGTGAAAGTTATGAGAATTGCGCCAAGACAGGTACAAAATGATTGAGGACTTAAACATGTCGGATTCTTTTGGTCATAACTTCATCATCCGACCTCCGAATGAAGTGATTCTTGAAGAAATGTATTTCTAACACATTTTCTACTTTTAAAAAAATTGATAGCCTTTGTTGTTGAATTTAAAAATATTGATGGAAAGAAAATGAGGGATCGGTTGGAAGAGCATAACTAGGTTATGAATATACTTTGGGTTTTTAAGCATATCTTGAGCTATAGAGCTCCGAATGAGGTGATTCTTGTTTCAAAATAAACTAGATACATGGAGCTACAATTTTTCTTAAAAAGTCAAGTGGTGATTTGGGTGTCTGACTGGTGTGGGCTCGTTCCTTGTGGATTGGGATGTTATGAGAATGAGGATGAAACGATGAGGGCTAAAGAGATTCTATGGAAATAACCCTATAGGAAATATGCTCACATCTTATGTTTATGACTTTGGAACGATTGTTGGGCTTCAAAAACAGGGCCCAACATCTTGTGGTATCAGAGCTTAGGCTTTTGGGTTCCTAGGCTTAGAATACATAGTGGTATGAATTGTTATGTTATGTAACTTCTTGTTTGCATTGTGAATTGATTGTTTGCATTAAGTGGCATGCATATCATTCATACATGTAGGAAATAAGATTCAAAATGAAGGTAAGCTAAAAGATAGTCTTATTGGAGGAGTAAAATGTCACCTCGTAAAAGAACACAAGGAGTTTTACAAGGATCTACTGCACCTGATTCCTCACCATTAAAGAAGGGTCATGATGAGTATAGAATCCCAGTAATTGCAACTGCATGAGTCACATGTATGAACTTTCGTTTAAGTGTTTGGACTATTAGAAACAATGAGAAGAATGGTGTTTTTTTAGAATGTAAGATAAGGAAAGTTGTGGATATTTAGAAATAAGAAATATTACGTGGTTCGATATGTTAGACATAAATTCTGTATTGGTGGATATGTCAGCAAATTTGGTAACAGAATTTTATTGAAGATATGTACTTGAATTGATATGGATGTGAAAATATTTTTATGAATTGTCTGAAAAAGAAATAGAGTCAAGGGTGGAAATGGCAAGATTTATGGTGTACAAGCAAATGGAATTGACAAGTTGAACTCGGAATTTATGATCTGGTATAAGATTGTGCTAGTGAATTGAGATCAGAATTTCAAGAGGGCTGTGCGTCTATAATTCTAAATTGATTAAGAATGTACGTATGGAAAAAAATGAAACAAATGATTGTGATATATGTAGAAGTCCTCGAGGTTATATCGACCAGTTATTATAAGTACATATCCGATAATGTGGTTGCATTAGTAAATAATGTGATTGAGTACATATGAGATGTATATTTAGATATGGTATATAAGGTAATCTATGATCCTTATAGTTAAAATTATGAGATAAATTATAATAATATAATGGAAGTACGGTATAGGTGATTATGCTAAAAAGGTAACTACGATGGAATCGAAATTTTAAATAGTAGTATAATATTCAGAGGTTGTTCGGAATTAGTTACGATTGATGTATCAGTAGCATAAGATATAAATTGGTGACATGCCAAAATATAAGAGT
>JANKOE010000005.1:60175149-60191106 GCA_026284465.1 Erythroxylum citrifolium | reverse complement strand
TATACCCGGAATGTCAATGAATGCATGTACAATTATTGTTATGTGCAAAGATTCACTATTCATGTGCATGTGCACCTTATGAAATGCATGAGCATAAGCTGTATTTTCCTAATTTTTTTAACCTTTTGTATGGAAACGGGATGTTACAATTATAACATTGAATTGTATTTTTTTCATGATATGATTTATTTTTGTACCAACATTTTTTCTCAACACAATAGTCTTACCACAACGAAACATGCAGCTAGAGAGTTAACATTACCTCGGATTCTTTTTTGACCATATGATCTACCCCTACCTCAACCATTACTTAAAGTTTTAAACCTCCAAGTCCTCACCCCTATCCTCGATCACTATCAGACACTCCTTTTCTTGAGGCATTGGAGCACTTCCCATCAAGCTTGGTTTGAAAAGCTTGCTCTAGAGATATCCCAGCTAATCTATTCAATTGAGCTTCATGAGATTCAAGAGACCCCATTAGTTCAACAAATGAGTAATTATATAAATCCTTAGATTCCTCTACAGCTACAACAACATGATCATATTTTCGGGGAAGGCTTCTTAAAACCTTCTCAATAATCTTTTGTTCTGACAAATCCTCACCAAAAGACTGAATTTGATTTACAAGAGTAGAGATTTTGACAAAGAAATCTTGCACTAAATTTGTGGACTTCGTTAACAATCGGCATAGAGATTGCAATTTCACCGTAACAATTTTGCTTGACCCTTGATAGTGTTCTTAAAGCAAATCCTATGCCTCTTTTGATGTTGTTACTCCCATCATACATGGGAATAAAGCGTTATCCATGCTTTGTTTGATGAAAAATAGGGTCTTGGCATCTTTCTTCTACTTCTCCTTCAACTTATTTCTTTGGGTTGTTGTCAATCATGTAGCTTGATTTGGATCTACAAGTTCACCAAAACTATTTTCCACCAAATCCCATAACACTGTGACTTGAATAACATCCGCATTTTCAGTTACCAGTGATTCCACTAAAAATAAGAACAATAGGAGCAGTTGAGATAGTGTTGTTGGTTGTTATTTTACTCTCCTTTTCTTTGTTTTTGTCGCTCCTTGCTAGCTCTCTCTTTTCTCACTCTAGATATCTTTATTTCTCATAGAGCACAACAACCGGTCTTGATACCAAGTGCAGAAAAAAGAAGAAGATGAACAATGGAGAAATAAAAATGTCTTTTCATTATTCACTCTCTGAAGAAACTTCAACCTAACGATAATAAATATATAAGCTTTGCTTTAGGTCGTAGCACGTAGCCCATACTTTTATTGGTGAAATAAATAAAATATTATTCCTAAACAATAGCAGCAAAAAGAAAGAAGGTAGATCATCGTGATGAGAAAGTGGAAAAAATAGAAAACTTGAATTAGTCAACAAGCCATGATCGGATCATGCCTACCAGCAACAAGGAGACCACAACTCTTCCAACACATTGTTTTACTTGTCGGCTCACCAAGGTAGCAGTGTTCGATCTCGTTAGTTATTGCTACTACTCCATGCAAACATTCATATCATTCTCTTCTATACCTTATCTGCAGCTTCCCTGTTTTGTGATCAAATTCAGTCCATTTTTTCTTTCTGCAGAGTGCTGGCCCTAAAAACCAGCGTAGTAAAGCATAATAACATGAACTCTTTTTTTTCCGTACTTTTATATTGCTGTCAGGGGCCTAAACTCTGAAGGGTACGAGGGAGGCTTTGAGAGGTCAGAAGTGGATGAGATATTGCTGAGAATGGATCGGAATTTCTCGATTTGGGTTCAAGGTTACGCTCAACAAGCAGTTATTGTCAACAATACCGAAGCAATTGCAGAGCTCGATAGCACAAAATCCAGAGGTAGCATGTAGGATCGCTAAAACTGTGTATCCAAGTGACATGGGGGACATTTTACCCCAAGTGACAGTGCCTTGCTCCATAATTCAGTCCAGAGAAGACCCTTTAGTTTCAGCATTTGTGGCCAACTACATGAAAACAAAGCTTGGTGGTGGTGCACAAGACCATTTCCCTCAACTTACAGCATGTTGTGTGCTTTTGAATCAATTACTGATGGCTAGTTTGGTTCAACGGAATAGTTATTCTGTTAGGTGCATATTCTTATTCCATTCTTTAAACCCTAGTTTGGTTAGAAACAAATACAGAATAACTAATTATTAAGAATATGTATTTTGTAAGTTTGAGGGATAGCTAATGCCGATTCCTACTTATCTTTATCTATTCCAAGAATAAAATTAATTGATAAAATTAATAAAAATAAGAATAATAATAAGTAGAAAATTTGTAATAATAATATTTAATATTATTATTATTATTGTTGTTGTTATTATTATTATTATTATTATTAAGAATAATTAATAATGATAAGAATAATAAAATTAAGAATAAGAAGAAGAAGAAGAAGAATAGAAGAAGAAGAAGAAAATTAATAATAATAAGTAATTTAATAATAAAAATTAAATTAAATTAAATTAATCAATAAAATTAATAATAATAAGAATAAGAATAAGTAGAAAATTTATAATAATAATTATTAATAATAAGAATAATAAAAATAAAATCAAAATAATAACAATAAAAACAATAACAATAACAATAACAACAACAACAATAATAATAATAATTTGATTTTTTTGTTAGTTATTTCTTTGTCACTCCAAGTTTATATTTTGAAGCCAAACATTGGCATAAAAATTATTTATTTATTTCATTCATTAAATCAAACAAAATAATACTCATTCCATATTATTCCTCATTTTTTCTTTTTCTAAGAATAACTTTTGTATTCCTTATCTATTCTATTCCTTGAATCAGACAGAGTGTGATTGTTATCGTCCATCAAATCGCATATTACACTTGAGTTGAAACCGATTGCTGCAAAAATATGACTAACTACTGAGTGCAATTTAAATTGCTGTTATGGTTTTGGACCATGGTACTAGTGAGGTTCTCGTTTACAATTTATCAGAAGAATGCTGTACATTCTTCTTTAGCTGTATTTTGATTTCAAATTCCGTACTTCTCGTTAATCAATAATAGCTGACCATAGCATGTCCTTTCCTTAACACATTAGATCTTGGGATTTACTTCAACAAAGTTGATTATATCAATCAAAATTAAAAATTCAACAAACTTAGGTTAAAAGGTTTTAATATATTTTACTCTAAACTAACATTTTTAGAATGATGGCAATAATGAGAGTTTCAGATATCACACCTTTTCCTAAATCAGTAATGCGACAGTCCGAGTGCAATGAACCCAATTTCTTGTCTTGCGTTGAGTAGTTAAAAGGGGTTAAACTATACTAAAACGCCAGAAGATGTAGGAAATAGCGAAATCGGGCATATGTATAAACACAATATATCACAAGATAAGAGCGTTGCATTATATTTATACATCGAAATGACTATAAATTAAAGTTGGTTGAAGTCCAGGACTAGGGAGGCCTCAGGGTTTCCCACCCAGCTGGATGTTTCAACTTGCTCATTACAATATGAACAACATATTCAATCTAATGTTAACACTGCACAGGTTACATAATGGTCAGGCGAAAGGCGAACAATCAACCTATCCAGTCATTGTATTCTCAACATATTCCATAGCCTTTCGTTTCACAGCCTCAATGCGCTCAACATCACCAAGAGATTTTTCATATTCCAGATATTTCTTGAATAAAAACTGCGATTTTAGATGATGAAAGCATAAGACTAACGGAAATAGGAGAAGCAAGATTTAATAAGCAAATGGAAAATTTCGTACTTTCATCTTTTTGGTTGGGAGGCTGAGACTTGTTGCCCTCTCAAACAGTGTCCTAATGACATCCACATCTCCAAGTCTAATCTCCTGTCAACATAGAAACTGGAGCTTAGTACAGTGGGATAAAAAATGATGGACAAAATTAAGTAAACCATACCTGATCAAGATAAATGCTCCACAAATCAGTTCTCTTTGGATACTCCCGTAGAATTCCTTCAAACATGGATCGCCCCCTGTCTGGAACTCCACATTTGAACTCAAGTATAGCTGTCTGTGAGATGAATTTGATATGTTTATGACGTGGAAGGCATAATATGGCACGTTGGACAACATAATGAACTCCTTCTTGCCCTTGCTTCGAAAGCCTCTGTATCCGATGTAGCCAGACCTGGATGATGACAAAAGCTCATAACAATTGTAATGGGCCAAATCAATAGATCACTACACCAGACAATAGGAAACCATATGATACCTTGCAAGAATGCTTGAACTTCTTCACCATTTTGTCAAGAAGCTCATCAGCTAACCTGTGTTGCTCTGTTCTTTCATACATTCCCAAGAGTGCCAGATGGACCTTCTTTGGATCACAATATTGCAATGCTCTTTGAAATATCTTTTTAACAGCTTCCTGCAGAAAAGTCCTAGTTATCAACTTGTTCTTCACAGATCAGTAAGAAAATTCTTATGATAAGTTACCTCCGGTGGACTTCCATATTGATTTTCCAAATTGAAGTAAGCCAGCCAGACATTTAGCTTCTCATTTTCTTCACGTATGTTTATCGTTCTCAGGGCCCTTGAAGAAACAGAAAGCAGCAGTTGGCAATTTCATGTATATTTCAGGAAAGATTACTAATTATAATATTTACTCAATAATTGACTATTGGTTAAAAGGATAAATATAAATTTAGATAGTAATATTATATGATGTGAAACCTTTCAGCTATGGAGCGAGCTTTCTCAATGTCAGCCAACGAGAGCATGAAGGCCATGTACTTTATCCAAACAAAACTGCTATTAGGAGAGTTCCGAACCAATTTCTCAAATTCATCAGCAGTTCTTGGTATATCGTTTGCCAGCATTCTTTCTTCAGCAGCTCTAATTTCTCTTTCCCTGCTCAGGGATTCCATGTTTAAATGACAAAACGAGGAAAATGGAGTATCGCAAGGCATTCACATAACAAACCATCAAAGAACACAGAACAGGTTAAACAGATAAACAAACCTGTATTCCTTTCCTTTCTTCATTGCCTTTCTCATGCTCTTCTCTGCTGCTGCAGCTGCCGCATCAATTTGATCTTGATTTTGATTTTGACTTGCATCATCATCTACACTAGAGTTGTCCAAGTCATCAAGACTGACCTCAAGTGCAGGAATGGAAGCCCTTGATTCTGCTTCCGCAAGTAGTGAGTGCTCTTCAGTTTCAAATCCTACATTCAAACTTGGGACCTCACAAATGGTGGTATCTGAGTGCTCTGATACATCATCACTAGAACCATTCTCACTGTTGGCTTCATCATACTCTTCCTTTGAGGGTAAAATTGTAATGCTATCTTTAATATTCTTCATCTGAAGAGAGATCCGGTGTCTTTCTCGATCCACCTAAAAAGATATTCATAAAGAAAATTTCAGTATGAAGTTCAATTTTTTAAATCAAATCATCAAGCGTAGACATGTCCTGTTCACAACAAAGGGAAAACAAAGGAGGCAATCATAATTTGTCACTCAAAATACTCAAGCTGCCATATATCATACACAGGTTTCCACCGATCAAGTCCTACCTTCAAAATCTTCGCCCTAACCTCCTCCCCTGCTCTGTATTTACTTTCAATGTTGTGAATCCGATCATCCGAAAGCTCTGACACATGACACAGCCCAACCTAGGAAAAGGGAATAAATAGATAAATAAGCATATGAGACAATAAGATAAACTTATGCAAAGGGAGTCAAGATCACACTAAATGAATTAGTCAAAGTTACAGCAACATTAAGACAATGTGCAAATATATTTGCATAAAATGCACATGGACACAATGAAGAGAGTTCCATACCAAATCATTACACCGTGAAATCTTAAATGAAAAGAATATTTCAAAGTGTGCAATAGTCAGAAACAGTTAGTATTTGTGAAAACCAGATATGCTCAACATATGAACATTTTTCATGAATAACTCTCTCCCTACCAAGTTTGTGTCATCAATTGCAATAAACAACCCGTATGGTTCCACCCGTTTAATCCTGCCATTTATTATATCTCCTACATGTAGAGTATCCATGTTGCTTTCAGATTCTACTTTGCTGCTTGTACTAGACTTTAAGGTAACTTCAACTCGCTTTGACAAAGGCTCGACAGATAATACCCTGCAATGGAACTGCTCAGTAAGGCAGATCTATTATCACTGATTAAGAATTGAAAGATAAAACAACACATACTTGCCCATTACAAGTTTCCCAACTGGGAACTCCTTTTCTGGACTTTCAACAAATCCATCAGACAAATTTGATATGAGAATCTTTGCATCAAGCTTCCGTGAAAGCAAAATAAAGCATCCTTTTGAAGTGACATTCTTAACATAGCCCTGCCATACTCAACAAATAGAATTGACAATCAAAGTTTGTGCACGAAATAAAATCATATTAAATTGTAGCCTGAACTTCTTGAAAGAAAATTAAGCAACTTTTCATTTAAGTACTGCTATGTAACTGTGCCAAGTCATTTAGAATATGAACAAATAAGAAGTAACATTCCAGGTACGAAATAGCTATAACAAAAGCAACTGATCAAGTCTGGTTTCAACTGAATAAATGATAGAAAAGTAAAGATATCAAATTTGATAAGGTATTGGACTGTATAGAACCATGCAAGTGATGCACGAACAGAGGAACTATAATAAGAGAAATAGAACATAAATCCTCTATGTTACCTGCACAACCTTGTCAGCATGAAGTTCCTCGATGTTATTTGCATGTCTACTAGGAATCTCCCTGAGAATCAACAAGGATAGAGTACTTAAGACACTCAAGAGAGTAGAAATTAGGCTCTAACAATTAAAATATAAAGCATGCAAGTGAAAAAGAGTGGAATTGTCCTCAAGTCTTTTCAAGAACAATGCAAAATCACAGTATTTTGGTAACAAGCTAGTAAACTCAGAATTGAGACACCAGATTCTAAAAAATTTCATTTGCTAAAAGATGTAGAAGAAATTGTCCAACCAAACCAAGGGACAGTAGCTAAAGTACCAGAGAGTGGAACAGAGGCATGCACAAACAATAGAGGTCAAATACCACAACAGTAATGGCCATACAAACTGCTCCACAAACTTTTCATCCCAATAACATAACACTTTTTCTTCTCTGACAAATTTAACCAAAGTGCATTCCAACAAATAAAGAACCTAAACAAGAAAGAACTTTTATCAATGAATATTGGAGTATGTTAAATTTTAAGTTGGATAAAGCGTGATACTAGGACAACAACAGAAATCTATCAGTAAATTCAATTATTCCTCATTTTATGAAAATCACTCGGTCCTCCGTAAATAAGCATAATAAGGTCTAAACATAGGATATCCAGAAAGAATAAAGTTCCAACTTACTCAAAGTTGGACAGACTTGTGAAATTCTGACCAACCATGCCAGTCAAAGATGATCGTAATGAAAGATCAATATGATAAGTTCCCTTATCTGATCGGCTGATTTCCAAGACTTTGCATTTCACAAATTGCCCTTCATGATATTCAGATAATGGGTTGGACACCCATGAATCTTGAAGCTCAGTAAAATGAACTCTACCATGCAAATTAGGACTAATTTGCACAAGCAACCCACCAACACCTGGAAGTATTTTGGATATTCTGCCCCCTATAACATTTCCTTCTTGAATATGAGCAATAGCATCGCCTCGTACAACAATTTTATGTTTTTCATCTATACTTGATTCAATACCAGCTTGTCTATCGAGAGATGGTGGATGTAGAACCAAACGTACCAGTGCTTTCTCCTTGTTATAGCTCAAAACATAACCGCTAACAACCTTACCAACATGAAACCGTTTTTGGAAATCATGAAGTTCATCAGGTTCAAATGAACTGTCAGTAATAAAAAGCTGTGCCTTTGCATGTCTTGAAATTGTTAACCAAGCCCACTCTCTGTCTACTTTATACACATAACCACTAACGCATTGCCCAGCTGAATATTCAAGTTTCTCATTATCGTCTAGATTACTGGAATCTGCAATTATAAACAGGATCTTTAGATCTCAGGGGCAGAAACTTTACCAGCAACTGTAGCAGAAAAATAAAAAGGAAAAGAGAAGAATCGATTGCAAGGAATATCTGAGAAATAAAAAACAGTAAGAAGGCAAAAAAGGATAAGCCTCATCAAAATCATAAACCCTTTTAATACAATATCATTAAAGTAATTGGACTGCAAAGTTGATTACCAAAAAAATGTTTAAATTCTTTCACCGCATAAAGTGTAGTTAGGATGAGTAAGAACAAATTTAAGCATGCTTCAGTAACCAGTGCTCTCACATCACTAACTACTGATTTTGCACTAACTAGGGCCCAGAGCTCTAACAAATCTGAGAAAGATCTTCATCAAATTTTTGTTCAAGAACCATTCGACCAAAAAGCTTAAGTAATTGCGCGTCATGGATGACTCAATCCCTACTTATCATAACCTTAACCACCCTCTTTTTGAGACAGTTAACTGGGAGGATAGGATCCACACAAAAATTAACCTTCCCCAAAGCTTTATAACCATAGAAGTGGAATGGTCAGCTCAAAAGGGAAAAAGTAAAAAAAAAGTAAAATATTTCACTCCAAAGTTCCGAAACCAAAGAACACCCCAAAAACACACCATCCTACCAGTAAGTATCTTTGGTCTGATAGACAGCTCCCACAATTGGCCCTTCACAGTATCAGAATGACTAGGCTTGGCAATGATCCTTGCAGCAATTGTTTGTCCAATTCTGTAGCTACTGAATGGATCTTCCATAAAGATGGAATCATTTACCTGTTAAAAGCACACGAGAAAGATGACCAATAACACCCCCCATCTCAAAACAATCAAACAAGTTGTCTGCAAACCCCAAACACCGAGATAAATATCAGATAGTTAATGGAACTTACCTCAGTTATGTGAATCCGCCCACGGAAACCAATACCAAATTTCATTCTCATTTCAAGGGGTTTTATTTCAGTAATCTGGCAGTAGAACACATAAATCCATAATGTGAAATTGAGAAAAATGCTATCAGAAAAGATGCATGAAGCCTTCACCACACAGTTCATAACATGTTTGAAAACAGATGCAGAAAAGCTTTCAGACAAGAGACGAAGTTTAGTACCTCTGCCTGAACTAGTGAGCCTGGATTATAACTAGACTTCTTTTTGGCTTTCTTAAGACTGGATGTCCCTGTAACCTTGCTAAGGAATGTCAACGACAAAAGCAACCTCCCTGCAGTAGAAGGGCTTGGAAGAGCCATAACATTGGCAATAACACTGCAATGACAATCAGGTATTATAGAGTTTTGAATAAGCATATGCATAACGAGCAAGTTTTAAATACCAAAAAATGAAGCTGCTGCAGAAGAAAAAAAGAGATGGTAGAAAATTCAAGTTTTCCAAAATGAACACTTTCCTTAAGGCCCATTCACAACTTCATAATAAATTTGACCAAGTATATGAAAAGGAATTTGCATAGATACTTAACCAAAAATTCAAAACAAATTTGCATGGTTTATTAAAAATTCAAAACAAATTTGCATGGTTTATTACCTCAAGAACAGGACAAGCAGAGATGAATTAATATCGTATATTAGTCAAACAATTCATACCCACCTTTGACCATTTAAAAATTGTTTTGGAGGCAACTTTTGTGTGTTGTAATCTGAAATTGATGCATATCCAATAGCATAGTCTTGCTCTGGAATCGAAAGAACCTGCTTTCAAGAGAGTATGAGCTTGTAGATACAACATGATCCCATTAGCACAACTCATAACTAGCACTAACTCAAAATACTTGCCAGGTAATTTTCCTTCACTATCTCAACAATGGCATTTATCGTCTGATGGACCTCAAAGCCCTTAGAAACTTTCCTTTTGCGATTCTGGAATGAAACAACAGTTAAGTTTAAATCCAAATATAATAACTACAAAAAGGAAGCCAATCTCTTTATTACTGAAACAGAAAAAGAAGAAATTTCACGTGAAATAATTTACATGAAAGGTGGACAATGCAAATGTCATCCCTGAACCACCTTTTTCACTCAGTTTCCAGTAACATTGTCAAGAAGATCAAGAATAGAAGTACAATGCTAATATTCAGTAAAAAGGCTTAACCTTGGTTTGAACTTGGCCATTGGAGCTCTTCCCTAAGGCTTTATTTAAGAACTCTGGCTTTAGAGATAAATCAACAAGGTGTTCTGTCTTGGCAACGTCCAGAACCACAGCTTGAACATCGGACCCTGTTTCCACCTTTGTTCCACCTACTGTAATGATCATAATGTCTAATTTATAAGCAGTTGAAATCAGAATTTGAAAGAAATGGATCAATCTATAAATGTTTATAGAGGACTAACGTTGGTAATGTGTAAGAAAACCAACAACATCATTATATTTAGCAAAGCTAACAACAACTCCAAATTCCTTCAATTCCTGAATTTTTCCTTCAACTACACTACCAATGTCAAATCCTTCCACCCACTTCAAATCAGTTCCCTTAGATTCTGAAGATTGTAGCTCTGCAATCTACAAAAGGAAAACGAAGAAAAGGAAGTCCAAAGTGAGTCCAATTGAAATCAACCTTGCAGGAATTGAGAAAATGTAGTACGCTTTATGATTCATCACAACCCGACGCAGATGACTAGCACAAAAATAGCATGCAGCATTGTTAATTATCTATAGCAACTAGAAGGCATTAAAGATACGAATTTTTTTTTTTAACCTTCTCCTCAGAAAGAAAATATCCATGGAGGAAGGAGGTATCTGTCAATTTGCAGCATGACTGCTTCAACGAGACTGTTATTCTACTTGTTTCACTGTTTACCTGGATATTGAAAAAAAAAACCTTTCAATAAACAATTCAAACAAATTATGGAAGAAACTTCAATCCCAGTGCACTCACATCAAGAATATTACTACAAACAGATTGGCCAACATAAAAGGCTTCTGTAAGCTGGATTCTTTGGTCATCCAATGCCTACATATAAGAGGGAAAAAAAGGTATAATAACATAAAGTTAACCCAATTTACATGACTAAATCATTACAGGAAGGGGGTTGGACGAAGTATGCACCTTGCTTCTAGGAGAGAATCCTGTTAGACGTCCAAGAAAACGTACAAAGCAGCCAGTTTCTATTATGTTGCATATATACCCCTGATCCACAACACGCAAGTGTTACATTTAATAGGCTGATATTAAGAAATGCTTGAAAAATTAAAAGGCATGCCCATATGGAAATAGGAAATATACAGGGACAATTGAATGTGGATGAATCTGACTGAAATCTGAAGGCAGCTCTTGAGCCGAATTGATAAGAGAATGCTTAGCAGAGAGAATTAATTTGTCACTCTCAATATCTGCAGTGATGCAAGATCATCTTTAAGAGTTAGTAACAGCTAATTATGAACATGACATCTTTCCTACAAGCAAGAGAAGATGTGGCAACCTATTGACAAAATCTCAAACGGCTTCAAAACAGAAATTATAGACCTCAGTGTTTGATATCTTTGTTAAAACATTTATTAGATTGTGCTAGGAATTAACATACTGAAAAGGTGATCATGTTGAGGTGAATTTGACAATCTCAGTCACCTCTATGGGACATTAAGAAGCGTAAAGTTCAATTGTACACCTACTTCGCTTATTTCACATATAAAGTATGTCTTGAACAGATCTACATCATTTTAGACAGTAAGAACAAAATGGTTGAAAAATATTTGGAAATACTGATCCTCGAGAAATATTTAACAGGCATTTATGAAGTACCTAAGACAAGAAGTTGATCAAACTCATAACCAGGCTTCAAGAGTGACATCATCAATGAGGCATGCCCTGCATAGAGAAAGAATGTACTAGGGAGATGATTGATGACTACAAAACAACTGAGATAAGAGTATTAATGAAGATGGTGAGGCAGAAGAATAATAAGAAGAAAGAAGAACACGTACCTCGGTGATCTGCTAAATGTTCGATAGATATTCTACCCTCCCAGTAGCCACTCGCGTTAACATGCAAAATAACTGCAAAAGGAGTTACTTTTTCAACAATTCCTGGAATAACACTACCCAACTTGACAGCATCTTCTTCAGAAACCCTGCCATTTCAAATCCAAATATTAAGGAGTCACCTAAAAAATTCACGAGACCCAGGGTGCATTAAAAGCTACATTGGTGTAGATTCACAAAATCCTTAATACTCATTTCATCAGACGTTTTTCAAAAGCGCAATGAAATAATACCAGTAACACTATGAAAAATAAGGCAGAAAAACACTAAGGCCAAGTTTGATAGACAAGTAAGGCCAAGTATCAAATACCTTTAATATTGCAAGAAGGTTTTAAGAACAAATAGTGTAAACAATAACAGCCAATAATCTGAAGGTGTCACATCACAGTATTTAAAGAGGAAACATCTATTTAAATTTACACAAACTAGTATCAATAACTGCAGCAACAAGCCAACCTTGCACGCTTCATTTCAAAGCTGAGGATGATCCGTCGTGAAACAGAGTGTATTACTTTGCATTTGACAACTTGTTCAACATGGTACATTGAACTAGCATCACTTCCTTGTTCTAAACCAAGCTCAGATCTGGTTCAAATTAAAGCAACCAGTAAAGACATGTATGGTTAGAGATGAAAGAAGATGACCACTGTAAAAACAGAATAACCACCAAAGTATTTTCAATATACTGCAACAACAACAACAACAACACTCAGTAAGGGTCCCGCTGAAACATGAGTCTGGAGAAGTCCAGTAATACGCAGCCTTACCCCTACCTGGTAGAGGTTATTTTCAACAGACCCACATATAATGCAAAACAGAAATTAATGAAAACAGAAAGCATTACGAAAGCAAAAAACAAAAAAAGAAGAGAACAAATATCCAAACAGACAGGCAAAAACAACAAAAGAAAATACTAACAGAAGAGGAGACTTTCCTCTTCATATTAACAGAAGTTAAATGTTTATCATCTACATTCATATTAGCATAAAAGTCCCTATACAAAAAGATGCAGCACCAATTTATATCTGGAAATCTTCTACAAATATCATGATTTTAGAATTGATCATCCAGTTGAAGTTCATATAATTTTCCCCAAAAGGCAGAACTTGAAAACATCAAGCAGGAGCGAACCATAAGGTCAAACATGAAATTGTTGTATGTCACAGGACAACATAAATTCCATGGGAGCAATATAAAAAATCATTTTGTCCTTTATATTTTGGTGGGCGACAGGGAGTTCCAACCACAAGTGTTCTACAGGTCTCAAATAAATACAGGAGAAACACGAAAATTTTTCATAAGTTAGGAGGGAAATAAGTCCTAAGATACATTTAGTGTCACCAAAATCTCAATGTCTTAGCTGCACCATTCACGCATAAATCTCATTTATGTAATAAATGGGAAGGCAATTCAAAAGTTCATCACTTCCTTTATTGCCTTCCTTATTGGCATGTACCAGCCTCCCTTTCATCATGATTGACACTTTATTCCACACTACACCAGATAATATCATTCTTCACCTTGGAATCTTAATTCTTAATGAACAACACTCCAGATAGAGCCCATTTGAAAATAGCTTCTTCGAAGGCAAAAGAATATTTAGTTTCAGCTATCCATAGGCTATGCAATAAACCTTACTGGTATTCATCATTAAATTCTAGTTTGCTACTTAAGCCTACATAATAGTATGCATCCAGAATCATGTCCAATATACATCAATAAAAGGACAATGCTTATCAAGTCAGAGTTAAACTATGTTTCTTCCGGTCATAGAAATCCTATCTCATTGGTTGTTGTAATAATGAGCAAATGTGGGCAGGAGAATTTATTTATTAGCACAGTAATTCAAGCATGAGCAACCACACAACAGAAATAGGTCATTAAAAAGCAAGTCCAAATGTTTCAAAACTTGCCTTGGAACAAATCCTTGGACTCCATTGTAAAAGTGGACAAAGCAGCCATGCTTTTCAATCTTTGTTATCCAACCATGTGTCACCAGTCCATTGTTGGCATCAGTATACGAGCTGAGAATTGGAAGTTTTGATTTTACCTGTCAAATCATCATTCAATAATCAATGTGTCAGATTGTAATTATAGAACTGTAAACTTGCAGACATTATTGCAAAACATATATAAGACGTATAATTATAAGACAAGAGCAAGAATGTCTAAAAATTTATAAATCTGCATGTGAAGGATGAGTTTTCTAACAATTAAAAGGTATGTAAGCAATGTATCACCACAATAAAGTGCAACAGAAGTGCATACACAAAATCACGGCAAAACATACTAAGCCTCTCAATTTTCTTCCTGGAGACAAGCAAAACGAGTAAGGACAGAAAAAATGAGAAATGCTGACATTGTGAAAGATACAAATAGTTATCAGGCTAATTAAGCAAGAAAGGGCGGTTTTCAATTTGGATGCAATAATTCTACATCACAATTGATTCTGGAAGAGCTTATCTACAGAGTTCTTGACATCAGTGAGTATAAATACCTTCAAGCACGCATGCACAACCCACACAAACAATATGGCAATACATGTGAACATCAGGTCATAGAGTGTGGAATATTCAATAAATAAATTCATACCCTACCTGGACATATTATGCATTCCAACAATTGAGACAACAATGGATACATTGTTGATTGGAACAAACAAGGACAGAAAGCATATAAATTAATTTGGGATGTGATAGCAATAAGAAAGTGCAAAATTGAGAGGCAAGAATATTGACACACATGATTGATAAAAAAAGGATGAACTTCAGAAAATGATTATAAAAAAATTGGTTAGTTATAAAGAATCAAACTAAAAGCTAGCATAGAGAAATTTGAGAGACTATACAAGGCTTTTCTTGTGAGTCACGGTTATTCTCTTCGACTTGCAGCCAAGCACACGAAACGAAAGCTCAGCTCCAACCTACACAAAAGCACATGTAAGCTAATAAAAAGCAAGATGATATTATAGGCAATTACTCAAGTACTCGATCCAGATCCTTATATGAGGCATAAGAAATGATAACCTTGAATTTTTTCCTAGGCTTCACAATCTCAAATTCAGACATATGCCTAAGAGGGCAAAGTGCCTTCACACCGCCTGGAAATTGCACAATAGCACCAAACCTGTCAACAGCTACAATTTTAGCCCTTACAATCATCCCAGGTTTGACATCTGAATGGGTGAATACAGGACCTTCAAAAGCACTAGCCTGCATGACAGGAAAGGAAATTAGCAAAATGAAGCCCCAGCAAACAAACAAACTCATCCTGCAACTCATTCAAGCACTGAGCAACTGAAACTTAATATGCTACTAGAGAAACCATATTAAGACAATTATGCTTTCTGTGACTGTGAATGGGACCCACTCATATGTGCTAACGAACTCTCCCACTTGGAAGAATACAGAAAGATATAAAGCTTCTGTAAAGGACTAGAACCAAAGTCAGAACAAACCATAAAATCCAACTAAGAAGCTCCCATTGGAAAAAGAAGAGTTCAACAAATCAATGATTTCATAACTAATATGGTTCACTTCATAAACAAGATAAACATTTGGGAAATGTGTGTTTTTAATTAGTAAAACAGTTTAAACTGCTTGTTAACACCTTCACACAGGTAATAACAAGCATGCTTTAACAACTTATGTCCATAAATTTCCAAAAACAAAAAAAAAACTCCTTTAATGTCCATCAACTAGTAGAAGGAAATAGGATATCAAGTTCCTCAAGTAACTTGAAAAAGAACACCAAACTAATTCATGGAATACAAGTGAAACCAGCAACATTTATTGACGGCCAAATTATAAAATGGATTCTCTTCAATTATTCAGAGAGGATATCCTTTATAAGGCAAAAAAGTAACCTTTGAAATCCCTGTGCCAAGTCCTTCCAAATGCCTTCTCCCAAGTATTCGAACACGAAGTTTACTTCCCTCCTTGAACTTTTTCTCAAGTTTCTGAACCC
>JANKOE010000005.1:59961024-59979967 GCA_026284465.1 Erythroxylum citrifolium | reverse complement strand
GTGTGAACTAGTCTGATTTGATTGTACTGTCTTGGGTGGCATCCACATATCCTCCCAGGGGGTATTTGGGTGTTACATCTAATCTTATATAACCATATAGGTCATCATCTATCTTATACATGTTCACACTCTTACACAGCTTTCACATACTACCGTGTAGTTAAGGACATGTGCGTGTTGTACTCTAGATGATCATGTCTCTAAGGAATGGCTTCAAATTAATTGTTATCCATCTTAACTTAACTTGTTCATTATTCTAATAATCCATGAAAATGCCTAAGATCACTGAAACTCACTTTTGTCTCCAAATAAGGCTTCACAACAAATATTCGAAAGATGAAAGAGTCACTAGGTTAAAGAAGCATTTAGTTGAGATCAAAGGTGATGTGGAGTCTTATATGAAATATAGTCATAATGTGAAATAGCAAATAAATATTTTGTTTAAAGAGTATTATAATGCAAAAGGCATAAAGATTAAACTACAAAACTGGCATTGGAAGTTCTTTTTACAGTGGTTAGGATGATATTAGCAATATTGAAGGTGATATTCCTACCTACCAAGAAATTATTGCTACAACTATGTGAGAAAGAGAAGAAGACAATTTTATAACTTTTTAGTTCCACGAATAACTCATGGAGCTTAACCTTCAATTTGTAGTACCTTATAATCTAGAGAAGCGACTCATAATATGAATATGATAATGACTAGATAGTTGCATGATGTAGGTGTATTATTCAATGCTTTATATTTTTTATGTACAAATATCATTAATTTTTTTTAAGTTACAAATGTGTAAAACTTCATTATCTCTATCTCATCAATTTATTTAATGATCCTATGAATTTATCTAATACCACCAATCCTTTAGTTCACTTTATACAAGAACAAAAGGGATATTCAAAGTTGTAACAACTACAAAGGCATCAAATTATTTAGGCACACCATGAAGTTATAAAAGAAAGTGATCGAGAAGAGAGTAAGAAAGGATGCTCCTGTCTTGAAAAACCAATTTGGCTTCATGCCAAGAAGGTCTACAATAGAAGCTTTACACCTCCTCTGAAAGTTGATGGAGTACTACAGAGAAAGATAGCGTAACCTACACATGGTTTTCATTGATTTTGAGAAGGCGTATGATAGGGCTCCAAGGGAAATCATATGAAGGTGTTTAGAAGTCAAGGGGGTTCTAATGACTTACATACAAAGTATCAGGAATATGTATGAAGGTGTAAAAACTAAAGTAAGGACGATAGGAGTAAATACATAGCATTTTTCTATAGATATTGGGTTATACCAAGGTTCTGCTTTGAATCCCTTTCTGTTTATATTAGTAATTGATGAGCTCACAAAGAACATCCAAGGGGATGTGCCTTGGTGGATGTTATTTGTTGATGATATTGTTTCAGTGGATGAAACAAAAGAGGAGGTCAATGCCAAGCTTGAATTATGGAGGGATACATTAGAATCAAAGGGTTTTAGACTTAGTATAACTAAAACTGAGTATGTGGAGTATAATTATTGGGGACATAGGGGTTTACAAATGTGAAGATAAAGATTGGTTCAAAAGCTATATCACAAAAGGAGTGTTTTAAATATTTAGGATCTATCATCCAAAGTAACGAAGAAATTGATGAAGACATAGTTCATCGAATCAGATCAGGTAGCTGAAATGGAGAGGTGCTTCAGGAGTTGTGTATGACAAGAAGATACCATTTAAACATAACGGCAAATTCTATTGTTTAGCAATTAGGCCAACAATTCTCTATGAGACGGAGTGTTGACCTATCAAACAAATTCATAGTCGTAAGCTAATGGTAATGGAGATAAGGATGCTACGTTAGATGTGCAACCTTAATAAAAGGGATAAGCTAAGGAATGTCATTGTAAGAGACAAATTAAAGGTAGATAATATTATGGACAAATTAAGAGAGACAAGACTTAGGTAGTTTGGACATGGTAAAAGGGACACTCAGACACCTTAATAAGAAAATGCGAGAGGATCATATTTAGAGATTGTAAGAGAAAAATAAGGAGGCCTAATAAGAATTGGGAGGAGGTGATAAAAAAGATATAACAATGTTAGAACTTACCGAGGACATGACCCACAATAGAAAACTGTGACGCGTTAGGATTCAGGTAAAGGATCCCTCGTAATGAGATCTTGATAGTTCTCTTATATCTTTCAACTTTGTAGTTAGTCTAAGTGGTAATTAGTTAATTACGTATTATTATTATTATTATTATTACTAACACCTGTATGAAGCTGGGGACAAGGATCAAAGGCCGAGACATTTTACTCTGATAGGAAACTGGTATGTGTTCTTATTCCTCCAAGCAGTGACGACCCATAAGCACTAAACTCAGACTGATCCAACAACTTACAATAGATGTGGTAAGCAGCCGCCTTTGTTTCATTGCTTATCCGATGAGAAATTAACAGACA
Organism: Erythroxylum citrifolium; assembly: GCA_026284465.1. Taxonomy (NCBI): domain Eukaryota; kingdom Viridiplantae; phylum Streptophyta; class Magnoliopsida; order Malpighiales; family Erythroxylaceae; genus Erythroxylum; species Erythroxylum citrifolium. Next base: position 59,977,526 of record JANKOE010000005.1, on the reverse strand, counting down.
GATTTGTAAGTTGTATGCATGTAAATACCTGTAGACAAATGCAGGAGTAGTATTGTGGTATCTATGCATGATTCCAAGAAAACATACCCGGTGGGGTACAACACTCCGGGGTTTGCACATGCAGGGCATATTCCAACACCTTGCGATTGTATAGAGCACTAATACTGATAGTTGCATTAGAGGCATCTCTTCACCTTATTGGTCTCTTCACCAATGCATCTTTTCACCTTAGTGGTCTCTTCATCAACGGGTATGGTCCTCACAAGCTTAGTACGTGGTGGGCACCCCTGTCCCTTTCGTCAGGCATTGTGCTATTGGGGCTGTCCTTTTCCCCCTCAAACTATACGGTATGGCTGCATGTTTGAAACTGAAAAATCTGCTCCTTTCTTCTTCTTTTTTTAACAACAAAGAATGGCCTAAATGATGTAAACTCCTCACTTACTGTGTGCCTCAGGACAAAGTGAAGAGCACTTCTCTGTTAGCTCATGTGAAAACTTAAAAAATAACGTACTTCTCTGTTAGCTCATGTGAAAACTTAAAAAACAACTTGAGGGATTTGTTTGCTTCTAACCCCATCCTTATAAAGATCATTTTCTTGCAACAGGGCTATATCGTGAGACCATGGCCCTGCCAGTACCTAGCTTTATGTTTAATTACAACATTTGATAATGAATCGATTAGATTAAATGTTGTAATTATATATTTATATGTTAAGCCAACCTATACTATACAACCCGGATAAGCCTCCGACAACATGTATACAATACAACCCAAATAAGATGGCCCCCAAAACAGAAAACTAATACGGCAGAGAATTAGAAATGGGCTTTAAAATATTTGGGGGTCCTATAGATTTGGCATCAAATGCATTCATACCCGCTATTATTTGCATTAATTCAAATCGACTTAAAATCAGTTTATATACTATAAAATGTTATAAATTTTTTTAAATCAAACGCTGCTTCTTTTAAGCATAATCAGTACTTCTCGAAGTCTTTCCAACCTTTGCACATATTTTAAGTTAATTATTTCAGGACAGGCATCAGTACAGGCAAGTGACAAAGAACTTGATATTTTTATTAAGTGAGTTTCTTATCCATTTTAAATTATATTTTGGAAAATAAATTATGCAAATGATTATTGAAGTAAAGTTTATACACACAAAAAGTTTCATATTTTATCAATTGAATTCATTGTTTTTGCAATTGAATTACTATTAATTTAATGTCAAACTCTTGACATATTTAATATGATTCGAATTGTCAAATTGGGCTTCAAATTGTTCCTTGAAGTCCGATTCTGATTTAAATTCCAATCAATTTGAGTTTATTTTATTAATTTTGAATCAGTTTCAAGTAAAATTAATTGTTATCCTTAACATATAACTCTTTGGATTTAATAGCTTCTTGAAAGCAAATTAGTTCTTGAACTATACAAGTCAACATTGTCTTGTATTTGTATAAATCTTATTCCGTTTCGTAGGAGGTGTTTCTTGATTAAAAATAGCCTAATGAAAATTTTGAAACATCATCAAAATTGTTGAATGTTTGTGAATTAGAACCTTCATCGTAAGTGTTTACATGTTCACCATCTTTTATTAATGCTTCTACACGTATTTGTATATTCTTTCAATTTTAAGAATTTTTATCATCAAATATGATGTCACGACCAATTATTAACTTCTTGGTAAAAGGATTGTAAAATCAATATTTCTCAAATTTGATATTATACCCAATAAAATAAACATCTATTGTTTTCCCCATTTTTGGGATAAAATGACTAACATATATATATATATGTATGTATGTATGTATGTATGTATGTGTGTGTGTGTTGCCTTTGTTTTCTACCTATACAATGTTTAAAATCGTATCTATTTCTTCATTATGGTTATTAGATACCAATTAAGAAGAAATATTGATGTATAAATTGCTTCTACCAAAAAATTCTTTAGAAGATCTTTGGATTTTAGCATGCCATTTCTTATATGTACAAGATTTCGATTCTTTCTTTTTTTCATTGAGGTATGTGGGGAGTGCAATTGGTTGTTAGTTGTCTTTGGATGCTAGATTCGTCACAAAAATTATCATTAAAGAGAAATTATCTCCCACGATCTTTTTGTAAAATCTTAAATGGGTGTTCGCTTTTCTTATTAATGAGGTTTGAATTTCTTAAAGATGATGGATTCGTATAACTTATTTGATAAAATAGACCTATACCATTCTACTAAATCATCATCAATAAAGGTTATGAAGGACATGTTATTGAGAGTAGGTATTGACATAGTCTACAAATCATTCGCATGAACAAGTTCTATTGATTTTGCAGCTCTTTTTGCCTTGCGTGATGGAAAAAATTCATAATGCTGCTTTTTAACTATACAACTTTTACAAACATCATCAACAAGCTTAATTACAAAAACTCATCAAATAAATTATGCTATGAAAAAGAATCAAACTTATAAATTTGAAATGGCCATATTAATGATATTAAAGTCAATTATCATCTTTCAATGTTTCTTTCAAAGCATGTTTAGTAGAAGTGAGACTTGAAGGAATTTTTTTTCTTTGCCAATAATACTTCTACCAGCATATACTTCAAAGATTTATCTTTAAATACATAACGTATAAAATCCCAAAAATCAAGCAAATACCCATCCAATATAAACTTACTGGAAAGGTAAAAATGATAATTTTTAAGACACTAGTCAATTGCATTAAAATATTGGCAAAAGTTAACCTAATAACTTGCGAAACAACATTTAAACTCAAATTTAAAAAATCAAAACACTGAATAAGTCATAAGAATATTAATCAAGAATTATCATAAATATTAAAAGAGACTTTAATCATATAGAATTATGTCTAATTCTCTTCTAATATTATCATTCATTGGTTTAGTAAAAATTATTGTCCAATTAGTATAGTGCATTAATAATTTTTAATTTAATATTCTTGTTTTGCACATATTCTTTAAGTCTAAGGTACATAATATACCAAAAAAGTTCAATTTCTCATTTATAATGTCAACTTAAACATTCATCACTAAGAATTTATACTCAAATTGATGAATAAAATAATGCACTAATAATTACTTCTTGTTGAATATTAATTATTATATCGCTGAAACAATGATTCTTCTTAAATTTATAATTCATTAGAAACATCTAATCCTTCTTATCATCTACAGTTGGTTTAATAATTGGCTCTTTTAAAGAGCCTTTAGTGATTATTCTTGTTCTCTTTAGAGACTAATTTATTTGCATCTTACACAAATATTTTTAAGACTTTCTTAGATATAAGAATGTTAGATTCATCAAGATAAATACCAATTCAATAACTACCTTCTTTATTACATACCATTTGCTCTTTTTTTTAAGATCATTATAAAACAAAACAATCAATTTATTTTAACTATCTAATAAGTTTGGCAACTATTAGGTTCTTTCTTTTTAAACCATTTTTAAGGGTTTGCTTGTCATTCTTTATTTAAGAAAATAAAATCTATAACACGTTCATACCTACCACAAAAATGGCATACCATATTATACGAGTGATGATGATATATAATTACTTGAAACTTTTTGTGTATATGCATAATGAGGTACTTTCTCTTAGATATTAAATGTGTTGTAAGTTCTACTAAGGTAGTGAGATGAGCTACCATGATTACATAGATGATACCTACTATGAATAAAGGTTTGATGCATACTCCTTTTAGGTCTAAAGGGGTTTTGGTGGGTTTGCATGTTATCATAAAAGTTATGTATATTCTTCCTTTGAGAGTATTAAACTCTATGTCTAGATTGTGAAATATGTATGAAAGCATGATGCCTACTCTTAGAATGAGTCCTTGTAGATGTGGCATGTACATGCATATGCTTAGGTGTGGATGCTCCATATTCATTTTTGGCATTAGGCAATGATTCTTTGTTATGAAAATATTTTTTCATTACAAATGTGATTTTATAATTGGCTTCACTTTTATAGTTGCATCCTATTTTATGCCTATTATTGAAATGCATTAGAACTCCTAGTTTTTTTAATAGTTTTCACTCCCTTTAGTGAATCTGGTTAATGAATATTTGAGAACATTGATTTTTTGTCAATGTCTAATTTTTCATGCCTTAATGTGTCTAATGCATGATTGTCATTAATGTTACACAATTCACTTTTCATCTTGTCATTCTCATTCATGCATACCTCCAGCTGTTTTATACTTCCTTGAGTTTGGAAGATAATTTCTTTCTTTTCTTATTTATGATTTCTAAACTTTTAACTAGTTCATCATATGTCAAATCACTATCACACAAATTAGAGTCAGATGTTACCTCATTATCGTCTATGGCTGTAAAGCACATATGAGCTATCTTCCCTTCTGAATGCTTATTTTTGGATTCATTTATGTCATCCTAAGTTGAGGCTTTAGGTACTTTCTACCATTGTGCACAAGGAGAAAAATGAAGGCACGGTCGTGCATCTCGCAAGTGCACAATCGTAAAATCGCGCTATCGACTGGAAAAAGCACGATCGTGCACGAGCATGATTGGGTTCGAGGACGTGTCTCGCAGTGCACAACCGTGCACAAGCACGATCGTGACCATGCGTCATAGTTGCGAACATCCTTCATTCTTTTAGCTACAACTTCTTCTCCTGATCTCTAAATGACTTGATTTTTAAACCAACAAACTCATAACATGTTTTTCTTTCTCTACACCAAAATGTAGGGCCATTTGAATTCATTCGGAAAAGATTGATTGATGAATTTAGAATGAGAATGATGAAGTGTTCTGAAATTTCTTAACTGGAATGATTTCACTGAACAGTCAGTAGTATTTTAGTCATATCTTGATCTTTATATGTCAAAATGGAATGATTTTTGACTTAGATTAAAGTAGATACATATGGCTACAAATGTTTTAAAGAAATCAAGTTTAAATTCTGTCTTTAAGAATTTCAGAATCTGGTTTGAAGTTGAGTACAGAGAACTATTGTAGTTTAAGACCAGTCCGAAGTAAATTGAGTATAACTTTCGGAACATTGAATCAAATTGTATGGTCTTGGTGTCATTAGAAACATAAGACATAGGACAACAATGTTCTAGAAGGAAATGTTACCAAATTACTCCATTTTCCTTATCAAAATGATAATGCAAAGTGGACCCGAAAGTATATGTTTGAAACGAGTTTCAAATTGCTTTATTATGGTCTAAACCTTTGGTACAAATTAACTTATGTAAGTGTTGGTATATGAATGATTTTGTGACAAGAATAATGATAAGGTACCCGGGATTATCATTAAATATGCATTGTACATATTTCATATACATAGATGTACATAAATGAATACTTATATAATTGTGTAAAATTATGATATATTTAAATGTGTTTTGCATGATATAGAGGAGCATTTAGAGCGCCATCATCCAGATATAGCCAGGTATTCAAGGCAATAGCTTTCTGGAGCAATTTATGAGTAACCTAGACAGTCTCACTTAATTATTTGGTTGTCTAAATTATGTTCTAAATTGTTTATGATTGTGAATTGGATTGTGTTGATTCCGAACACTGAAGGTCTGATGAAAAATGTGATTGGGACTGTGATATTTGATGCACCTTAAATGTGAATTTGGACTAACTATGTGTTTACTCAACATGATTGTTGAATGCCGGACCAAGGTCCGATGATAATTGTGATTTAAAATGTGAATGATTGATTGAATATGAGTGATGCATTCCATTACATGAATGCATAATCAGATAATGAGAGTTATGACACGAGTAGCCACTGAAAATGAGCTTTAAGCTCAGATTGTGATTAAGAGCCAAAGGCTTGTTCTGTTTAATGAGCTTTGTATCACCAACAGATAAAGAACAACATCAATAAATCCGGTATCTACAATGGATACGGGACAATCTTAATGAACCTGGTATCTACAATGGATACGAGATAGTTTAGGTACTCAGTTATAACAATGTAAAAATTGAAAGTGAGTCTTATAAGCATTTACATATATACTTTATACATGTGTTTGATTGACTGAAATATAATGTGGTCATGTATTTGAACAAAAATGGGATATGTGATGCTATATGCTAAATGAAAAGATGTGAATTATGTTTTTACCTATGTTGATATGTGATATGAATTGAGTGAACCATTAAGGATGTTTACATCAGTGAGTTAGCGAAACTCATCAAAATTGCAACATTGATATTTCAAGATTAAGAGAGGACATTAGCGACAAAGAGACTCTACAAGAAGAATAATTTTTGTACTTTTGAATAGAAAAAATGGCTCAAAGGTTAGTCAGCTGAGTCTGAAGGATTTAGTTAGAAAGTTTGTAAAATCCCTCATGTATGTAGCATGTTATGTACTTAGTTTTGACATTGTATATATTTGGAAAATATTGTACAGGTACAATGTATGTTCAGTTTTTATGGAATGAAATGAGGAATTCGGTTTTAAAATTTGGTGACATTTATGTATTTATGATGATGCCATAATTAAGTTAGTGATGTGATTGCTCTAACATGCCATTATTATAGGTTATGTACTGGAATGTCTACAGGGTATTCTGGTATGTACCCTATGATAGTGAGATGTTACAAACTTAACATGCCTTATAAATATAAACATTTGCAATAATGCACTAATGAATACATTAAGAAATTACACATTATATGTATTCATGCAAGTTCCCAATTCACAAACATTCATAACTAACACATTACTCTTGTTCTTTAAATCACATTAGTATTCATAAGTAAACTTCATTCCTTTAACAACTTATAAGTTCCAAAATTAGATACTTTGTTATCAAATAACACCTTCCTTAAGTTATTACTTCAATTAATAATCCAAACCTTATTCAACCTTTAATTAACTAATTCCACATCAAACTAAGTTCATTTACACCTTAATCAAGTCAAATAACACCATTAAAAAGTGCTTTAACCTTATATAGACCAACAAATGTACAAAACCAACATTTTTTCCTTCTAAAGCATTTCCCACGACCATGGGAAGGTACCATATAAATCCCACAATCGTGGGATGAGTGAACCGACTCACGCATTGTCTTTTGAGGATGCCTATATACCTTCCTAGACAACTGCCTTCCAAGACCTGAAAGTCTCAAATTTTTAAGGAGCTAGAGGTTGAGAAGAGGTCGTAGGGTCCGAGCCCTAATAGGTGTTGTTGGATGGAATTAGGTTTGGATTAAGGGAAGGGTTCAATTTCTAAGGATGATTTGTTGTTGTGTGAGGTACGATGGTGTTTGGATCGGTTTTTTGGTTATAGATGTGTTTGCGATTAGGGATTTCCGATTTTTGGATATGGAAGGAGCAAGAATTAGGGCTGGTAAGGGGGAGAGAGGGGTTCGAGTGTGGACAGGAGAGGACGAAGAAGAAGAAGTCATAGATGGGGGGAGTGGGTGCTCGTCTAAAATCTCAAAAGTTAGGGTTCGAAGCTCGCCTGAAAACTCTCATTGTCTATTTCTCTCCCATTAAACTTACGGGCTGGTGTTAAGGAAACAAAAGTTTTGGTGAAACATTATTTTTGTTATTCACAAACACCAATTTCCACCCATATTAGCTAAGAATATTTTTGTATTGGTAAATACTCTATTTAAAGATTCTAAAAGTAAGAATGGCCTAAGATGCACGTTTTAACAATAACTAACAAATAATGGAATCCAAAGGAATTAATGGATCGATTTTATAATAAGCAAGACTAATTGTTAGGATCCTATCAAGTTGAAGAAGAATACAAGGATCCTTTTTTTTTTTTTGAGTTAAATCCACGTGGTCGTGCCAGTTGCATCAAGAAGTCAAAAAATAATATACACTTCTTCGACTCATTTAGGAATAGTCACTAATAAGGACCATTGTCTTGGTATACGTAATACACAATGAGAATTTAAGCATTAAAGTGGAAAAATGGAGTTCATACTAATTTTAATAATTTGCTTAATATTTTATATTAAATTATTAATTTTTGTTATGTAATATAATAAATTAATAAATCAAATAGGATTAAAATAATAAAGATAGTATTAATTATTAATAAAATGATATATTAATATAATATTACTTGCTAATAGAAATAAATTAATATACATATTAACTATTATATTTTTAATATATGTGATAAAATAAAATTAATAAATTTAATACAAGATTTACTAATTTATATTAATTAGTAATTACTAATGTTGAAGCTGTTACGAGCAACACTATTATTAAATATTAACCTTGACTTTTTCGATGAAACAATTAAAACAAAATCAAAATCTTCACCTAACAATGCCCTTTCATTGGTACCGTACATTTTACGTCCTTGTTGCGTGGCTTGTCCGACGACCATCTTTCACAGTTTGTTGTATATTTCTCATCACTTATTAATCCTCACCCAGACCATTTATACATAATAACACAAACCATAACAGTTGGGACCATAAATATGTTTCTATTTTCTTACAAAATTTAATTTTCTATAACGAAATGAAATGGAAAAGGAAAACAAGAGGGAGAGATTAAAAAAAAAACCTAAGTTTGCACCAAACTTACCAGAAAAGCCATCATTGCAAATAGGAATAAGACGTCGACGTACCATCTACTTTGCCTTCCTTTCAAGCTCCTTTTTCTTCATTCACCAAGCAACCATGTTATACAAATTGACTCCACGCGCCAGCCATTTTTTATACGCAAACTTATATCCTCGTAAAAGTTGATATGTCACATCCATGTGGCCAAAAAATACATACGCATTTATATGTGTGTACAATCTGAGGAATCGTAGGCTCTTGTCTGTGTGCCGATTGACATTGAGACCGAAGCACTTAAATGAGTGGGTTCATATTGAATTTAGTGCAAGGAGGTACATGTCCTTACCTTCTACCTATTTCAATTAATGAGATTCACTGTATTAAACTCACTTAAATTATCTTACGGTGCTCATGTAAATAGATGGTTGAGATAAGCTAAGACAAAATTAATACACGATTTACGAGCCAGAGAATCGGGACGTACTTATATTTTGTCCTTTTTGAGAAATTCTTTTTTGTTATAAATGACTTCTACAATTTTTTAATTAAATATTTTAACATCACTACTTTTCTTAATCAAGTTCTTTTTGTTAATCAGAAAAAAAATAAATATGATAATTATATATGAGATATATCAATATATCTTATCGGCGCACTCATAATATTGAAATCTTACATGCCATCATGTATATCTCATGTTATCATAACACTTGCATGTCATCAATGTGAGTTTCACGACAACATTTTAAGTTAATACACAATTAGTACACGTGGCATTATGAGTTTTAGAGTATCGCGTATACCAAAACTAATGTATCTCGTCAAAAAGTTTTTCATTTTAGTTCAAAATATTTAATTCAAAAAAATATTAATAGTATGAAGTAAATTGTCAATATTAATTAAGTTTCGTAGCTTATCTTTTTGTATGATTTTAAATTTCATAAGTGTATTGAAAATAATAACAATAATAATAATAATTAATCATACAATGGAAAATATTATTATGATGAATGTAAATTATATATACTAACTTGTCCTAAACTCATATCAAATTTTATTTTCTTACCTAATATTATTAAAACAAATAAACCTCAATATTCTCCCTAAACAAAATTTGAACTTGGTATGCCAAACTATCCAACTTTATTTTGTAAGAATATGATATTCATACATTTTTAAAAATTATTTTGAAGAATTTTTTATAATTTTAATACCATGTTTAAAAAAGTTTTAACGTCTTCACCCAATAACAAGTATAATTTAGTTAGATATAAAGTTATTTCCCGAACTTTTTATGTTATCTTTTGCCAAATTGATAAAAGCAAGAAACAAGGATTCATAACATGAAATCATGAACAAATGGAGGATTTGGAGGCTACCTTTTTTATTCCTTATTATTTAGTTCAATGATAATTGCATTTTTATGAGTATAGAATAAATTAATATAGATATAATTAATATTTAATAATATGGTAATAATTTCACTATATAAACTATTAAAAATTATTAAAATTTTCATATATTTTTAATAGTTAAAATTGTACAAAAGGATACTATTATGTAATTAAATTGAATTTGACAATTTCTTAATTGAGCCATCTTATTATTAATATTTATTAATTTTGTGCTTTAAATTGAAGTGTATAAATGTATTGAAAGGACATAAATTTTAATACATATTAGTATCATAGAAATATAATCTGTTCATATAATTTTTTTTTGGTAAATCAGTAAAAAATTAATTAATAAGGGCAAAAATGTACAAAAAGGTCTAACCCAGGAGCCAAGAAGCAGAAAAGTAGGAAATTAGCCACACTCCTAACCAATGACTACTTTGGACACTGACTACTAAAATAGACTACAACCAACACAAATCAAAGAGGAAATAATGAGGGCACACGAGTTAACACTCAATACAAATGACATCCCTAGAATGGTAGTAGCGGACAGTCGTCTGAAGGTCGAACTCGGATGTGATTTGTGGAGCTAATGAGAGTCGAGCGCTGAAACCCTGTGGAAGAGACTGGGTTGCCTCTTTAATGCATCCTCGGAAAAAATAGGAGCCCTACCTGCAAGTTAGTGAAACCAATAATAAAAGAAAAAAGTTACCTCACCTCAGTGAAAAGGTTAAAATGCTCTCTAACGTGGGAGAGTATTCCAAGATATACCCGCTCTCTGTCCATAGCTTCATTCTTGAAGAATCTAGCATTTCGCTCGATCCAGATAAGGTACACGGTCGTGGATAGAATGAGAGGGAAATAAGATAGTGTTGACTCTCACTTGTATTATTATTACTATCATAAGAGACACAATATCACTTGTATTATTATTACTAATAAAAATTATAGAAAAATTAATTAAAAATATTAATAACAAAAAATATCATTTTACTTACAAAATTTAAGAAAGTCTCGACGTATGGACATCTTAGATGCAATGTCTGTATAGTTTTTTTTTCTTTGCCTTGTCTCTTGATACTATTCAGTTAAGTCTCCTCTAAATTACTATCATAAGTAACTCTATTTTGGTTGAGTTCGTTCCACCTAAAGGAGGACTAGTATTGTTGTTAAATGGGGTAACCTTTGGGTAAGGAGCTTTTGACTTCAAAGTCTTCTTTAGTCTTTATTGCACCAACTAGGAGCCATAATGCATTAGGCCCTAAAGAGAACTAGGAGGAAGAAGTCCCTCCACTAACAACAAATGAGTACCCTCCACTAAGTCCATCTAACTGGAAGCTCTGTGTAGTTAGCAAATCCTCCAAGTTTGGCCACTATTTGGCCTTAAAATATTAGAAAATATGGTAGAAACTGAGTCAGCTAAAGAAAGGCTCAAATACTTTTAAATACTATACAAGAAGGGGTTCTAACCCCACTTATGGAAATATTGCAAGTTGGGGCTAGAGATGGCAATTGGGCTCAGGTCCATCCTAAGGTCAACGGGTCTTGAGTCGAGCTCAGGCTCAAACTTAGGCTTAGGTTGTCCAAACTCTACATTTTTTTATTTTTAATTTTTTAAAAAAATTAGGTTGGTTCGAATCTGGCTTGGGCTTGAGCTCGGGCTCGGGCTCGGGCTAGGATGTTTTGGATGGGCTATTACTAAGGCCCAAGCTCAACCCGACTCAGCCTATTGTCATCCTTAGTTGGGGTAACAACATAGTCCCACATTGGTATAGGTTTCTCACAGTTCCAATATTGGGCTAGCTCAAAATGAAGTAAGGTGAGTTTAGAGAAAACTCTAATGTCTAAAGAGGATACCTTTATATTCAAGTTCTCCAAGAATATTGACTTGCTGAACATTCTTAGCAAGGTCCTTAGTACATTACTGGCCAACCTCTTCTTTTAGAAATATGTAAGCTTGAAATGTCACTCTACAGGTGCAATGTTAAAATTATTCCCCCTCTGGGTGAATTTTCATAATATGCCACTAGAATACTAGAAGATATATGGTTTGAGCTACTTAGCTAATGCCTAAGAAAGGCAATTTGTCTTGACTCCCTTATTACTAGACTTAATAGGATTAGTTACGCTAGAATTTGTGTTGAAATGAATAGAGAAGAAGAACTTCCTAAAGCCCTTCCTGTTATGAAATTGGATATGGATGGGAAACTTACAAGGGTTAAAGCAGAGCTATCTTACAACTGGAGATCAACTAACCTCCTTAAGGTGTGGAAACTAAATAGGAGGTTATTTAAAACTAGTTTGCACAATGAATTCTTGGGGCTACCAGAGGATGAAGTCCTTGACTCAAAAGAAGTGACTAAATTGGTTTCTCCTATAAATGAGCTAGGAATTGAAAATCCTACTCTAAATACCCTTATTGGCTAAGAACTCTATATTCAAGGAATAATTAATTCTAATTAGCAAGCCAATGGCTGGGAAGTGAATGTGACTGCAATAATCATTAGAATTAGTTAGTTTGAAGGGCATAGATGGTTTCACTAAAATCACCTTTATATCCTCAAGAAGGAAGTCCAGAAGGAAAGTAGGTAAAGCCTGCCTAAGGAGTGCCAAATGATCCAATCAATGGCCTTTCTTATATAGAGTATTAGGGGACTTAATGATCCTCTTAAAAAGAAAGTTGTAAAAGACCTTATTTTGGAAAAAAAAAGCCTATTGTAATAGGTCTTTTAAAAACCAAAATAAAGGCTGAGAAGCTAAGTGAAGATCTGAAATTTTTAGCAATAACTGGAATTTTGTGACAAATCATTCCTTCCATGCCACTGTAGGACAGTAGTGGGTTTTAATATAAACCATGTTCAGATTTTAGTAGTCATTATGTCTGATCAAATGATACTTACCTTATGTGTTTTATCCTAGTCACGATTACTTATTAAGGTTATGATTGTTTATGCAACAAACTTTGTTTTCCAAGAAGTCAAGATCTAGGAAGATCTAAGGAGTATAAATGGCTTGATGCATAGGCCCTGGATCTTAGTGGGTGATTTAACCTGTACTTTTCATATTAAGCAAGCTAAAGGTGCTAGAGTCAACTAGAAAAACTTAAAGGGTTGAATCAAATCATAAACCAATAAGGAGTAATGGACTTAAATTATATGGACAACTATTTACTTGGAGCAATAATAGATAATAATGAATCATGTTTATCATAAATAAACTTTATAAAGTTATGAGAAACTAGGAATGGCTATAGAAGATTCTAAGTAATTGTATCCTATTAAGATTTCAAAGAGGTCCTTTTTAGGCTTAACCCTAACAAATCCTCTAGATCAGACAATTTTAATGCTTATTTTTTTCATCAAACTTGAAATTTGACAGTGACTTAGTGGTTGATATGGTTTAAGAATTTTTCTCTTTTAATAAAACGCTTAGATATCTTAATTATATCCACATATGTTTAGTCCCCAAGACAAGAAACCTTAGTATAATGGTTGATTTTCACCCTATCTCCTATTGTAACACAATTTACAAGGTTATCTTAAAATTGTTTATTAACATATTCAAAAAATCCTTGCAATCTTTAATTATTCCTAGTCAGGGAACATTCTTTCATGGTAGAGCTATAAGTGACAAAATCCTGCTAGTCTAAGAACTATTCAACAACTATTATTCTTAAGCTTCCACTCAAAGTTGTGTAGAGGAGATTGATTTTGTTAAGCCTTTTAACTCCTTAAATTTGAATTTCATATTTAATGGTATGATAGCTTTTGGATTTCCTGTGGACTTTATAGATTCGATAAAGGTATGTATAACTACTACATATTTTAGGGTTATGGTTAATGGATCACCCTCAAAGTCGTTTTCAGGAGCCAAGGGATTAAGGTAAGTGAGTCCATTATCCCTTTATTTATTTGCCTACATTATAGAGATTCTCATTAGGACGATCAATTGGGAGGTTAATTCCTTGAGATCAATTAAGTATCATCATAAATGTAAGGAACTCAAAGTCAATAATATTGTTCTTTACAGATGACTTAACACTATTATATGGGTTTAATCAAGGGTCTATTCAGCTTCTAACTAGAGTAGTATGTCAATTCTTTACTTTATTTGGACTTAAGGTAAGTACAAAGAACTCCTTTAATGTGCCAAACACTTTATCCCTTACCTCTACATCTAGCCTATAGCCACATATCGCTCCTTTCGAGTATCTAAGAGAACCTATAATATGAAGAAACCTATATTTGTTAACTGTGCACCCTTTATTGAATTTGTTAGTGTGATAATTTCCTCTCGGTAAAACACATTTCTCTCTAATGTGAGCAAGTTACAATTGATTTCCTTTATTGTAAGTAATTTTTATATTCATTGGAGCTCTCACTTAGTCCTCCCTAAAAATTTGATTAAGGAAATGGAGAATTTGATCAAGAATTACCTCTAGACAAGGAAACTTAACAGCTCAAGGAAAGCCAAGGTGAAATGAAAGGATGTGTGTATACTAAAGAAGGAAGGGGACTGAGGCTTGTCTCTATTAAAACAATGAATTTGGTCATAATAACTAAGAAGATTTGGAGGTTATTTAATGATAAGGAGGCGATATGGTCGAAATGGATGCAGACATGTTATCTCTCTAATATAAGTTTCTAAAATATAAAAATTGGCAAGGAACACTCATGGTCTTTAATATAAATACTAAGGCTGAGAGAAAGATTAAGATATTCACTTTAAAAATGTTCCTAGTTTTGCTGGGACAATTGGAGTGATTTGGCTTTACTATACCTCAGGAATGAACTGAACTCCCTTAGACTATGGGTTCTAATAAATGCTAGGGTAAATGAGTTATCATGGAAAATAGGTGAAGCTGCAACCTAAGAGGATCTGTTATCTTGTTAAATAATCTTCCTAATTATAACCCTGACCAATCTGAGGGTATAATTGGTATTATGAAAAATTATTGAGGGTATATTAGGTAATATATATTTATTATTTAACATTTCATCCTAAACCTCTCAAATCGGAGGTAACTCATTTTTACTGTCTAGGATGGAATAAGATATAATGTGCAATCCTCCCCTTCCATCATATTCCATTCAATTTTATAAACCCTCCTCTCAAACGATGAAATAATATTA
Organism: Erythroxylum citrifolium; assembly: GCA_026284465.1. Taxonomy (NCBI): domain Eukaryota; kingdom Viridiplantae; phylum Streptophyta; class Magnoliopsida; order Malpighiales; family Erythroxylaceae; genus Erythroxylum; species Erythroxylum citrifolium. The sequence goes on along the minus strand of JANKOE010000005.1, from coordinate 59,962,450 downwards.
TATTACATTCCATTCTAGTACTAATCACCCTATCAAACATAGCCTAAAGATACATTGTAGTTAACAAAATACAATAACAAAAGGCGTAAATAGAAAATAAAGAAGAATCAATTCAACGATGTTTTATTTTATTTTATTTTGTTCAGGTCCAATTATTTTTTGTTTGGAAGTTAGTTAGGTCCGATTGTTAATATCATTAGTTGTTATATATATTTTATTAGTAATACTAAATAATAAATAAATTTAAATTAATTACTTATTTAAATCAATTATATAATATTTATTAATAAAATTAATAAAAAAGAAGTAAGTAAGTGAAATTTTGTAATTAATTAATTATTATATTTTAATTATTGAAACTAATTTTATTATTTATAATTAACTATTTTATATTGAAAAATATTTCAAAAAACTATTTTATAATTATAAAATTTATGTATTTTAAAGATATTTTAAATTTAATATATATTTATTAAATGATTATTAAAATTTGAAAATATTATATTAGTTATAATTATTAGTATTAACTAATCTTAAATAATTAAATAAAAATCAAATTATGATAAAAGACCAAAATAAAAAACAAAAATTAATTTTTATGATTTCCATATAGTTATTAAAATAAAAAATTAAACCTAAATCAATCAAATAATTTTTTATGAAGTTTAAAAATAAAAGTAAAAACTAAAAATGATAGTAAAACAAACAGTCTCTTATCAAATTAATTTTCTTTCTAGTTTGAAATTTCTTTTCATTGATTTGATGTACATCAAAATCATTTTTTCTGACCTTTCAAAAAATCAAGCTTAGAGGTAAGTATACATATATACATATATATATATATAAGTATACATATATACATATATATATATATATACACAATTGAGTTAAAGTTTACGACCTTTATAAATCAAAATAACAAAATTGAACGACTTAAAAGTTTACCGACGTTTATGTTAAGATTCATTTTTTTTTCCGATCCCATGAGGTATTTTAGGAGGATCTCAATTATGAAAAAGTTCCTTTAAACTATTAACGCTCAGATTAACCGGGTCAGTCCGTAAAGAGTAAAGTGTTGGCTAAACAGATTTTCCATTTTCATGACTTGAACTCGAAACTTTTAATTAAGGGATGAGAGTGCTGAATCACTCGCACCATCGACTAACATTCAAATTCTTTTAATCAACGAAAGAGTGAGAAAAGTTGCCTCTTATCGTTGTAAAACTATGGTTCTATGGTTCTTATGGCCTGTTTGGTAGGAGGGAATAGGAATTCTATTCCCTCCGTATTCCTTGGTAATGTTTAAGCCCATGTTTGGTTTAAAGTAAACTAAGAATACTCATTCCGCATCAATATGTATTCTGCGTTTTTAAGGAATAGCTAAACCCGACTGAAACCTATTATTAGTTAATCGACGAATCCGTAG
>JANKOE010000005.1:59905981-59929306 GCA_026284465.1 Erythroxylum citrifolium | reverse complement strand
TTGATTCTTTAAAGAAACGGTTAGTCAGTTGAAATCTGTAACTTCCTCAGACTGATACTTCCGTCTGCTTTTCGCTTCCGTCTGCTTTTAGCTTTCGTCTGCTTTTCGCTTCCGTCTGATTTTGTATCGTCTGATTTTTATAAATCTTCCGTTTGCTTTTTGTAACGCTTCTGTCTGATTTTCTTCTGTCTGATTTTTTTAAAGCGTCTGTCTGTTTTTCTTCTGTCTGACTTTCTTCTAAGCTTCCGTCTGATTTTCTGTAAAGCGTCTGTCTGCTTTTCTTCCGTCTGACTTTCTTTTAAGCTTCCGTCTGATTTTCTGTAAAGCGTCTGTCTGATTTTTGTTAAGGTATCTTTCATCTGCTTTTCATTAATTTTTTGCTTTGTTTGTCATCAAAATTATTCAACTTCGTAAAGTCTGTTTTGACTTAACAATAATATGATTGATGAAATTTCCTTTTCTTAGGAACCAAATTATTTTTCTGCTGATTATGGTTTCTTGTAAACCCTAAACCAGTTTTATCACTAGGGTGTTTATACTTCCCTAACATGTTGTTCATTTTCTTTGTACTCACAGTAAATGTTGCTAGATCAGCTGAAAGATTGTTAATCCTTAGCTTTAGCTGATTGATCTCTTCAGATCTATTTATAACTCTCTCTTTTTTAATCTCGTCTATTTGCTTCTTTAAGCGAACATTCTCTTTCTCTAATTCTTGCGTATTTTCAAACTTTCTACATACTTTTTCTTTAATAGTTTATACTGCTTTAAGATTGCATGAGAATCTTCTAATAGTTCTGAGTAAGCATCTTGTAATTCACTAACTTTTGAATTTACCTCCTCATCACTATCTTACTCGGCTACTAGACAAATATTTGCTTCTCCTGATGCTTCTGAGTCAGAATCTGATTCGGATGAATCCAGATCTTCCTAGGTTGCCATCATGTTTTTCTTTCCTTCTCTACTATTCTTTTGCTTTCTTTTTAGCAACGGAAACTCAGACTTGTAATGTCCTGGCTTGTTGCATTCATAGCATATGACAGACGTCTTCTCATTCTTTCCATCATCTTTGCTATTTTTCTGAACGCAGATTCTTTATTTCCTTTAGTCTTTTTCTTCCACATGCGTCTGATCTTTCTCGAGATAAAGGATAACTCATAATCTTCATCGCTTGAATCATGATCTGAGTCACTAGAATCGTCATTCTTGGATTCTTCAATCTTTAGTGCTTTTGATGATGAATTCTTCTTCCTTTGAATCTTGTGATTCTTCTGCCCGGCCTTCAATGCTATCAATTTATCCCGTCTGGGCTTGTCTTCAGCATCGAGTTCAACTTCATGTATTTTTAGAGATCCAAGCAATTCATCAGGCTTTAACACGCTTAAATCCTTGGCTTCTTATACAGCTGTAACTTTCGGTCTCCATCTCTTTAGTAGACTTCTTAAGATTTTATGAACATGATCTTGATTGTCGTAAGTTCTTCCAAGAGCTTTAAGTCCATTGATGATTGTTTGAAATCTTCCAAACATCTGATCAATAGATTCTTCATCTTTCATTTTGAATAGCTCATACTGATGTACAAGAATGGTTATCTTGGACTCCTTAACTTGATTTGTACCTTCGTGTGCGATGGATAACGTATCCCACATCTCCTTCGCAGTATCGCATCCGTGGACTTTATCGTACTCACTTCTACTTAAGGCACAACTCAAAAAGAACTTGACGTTCGAGTTTAATTGAAATCTCGCCTTTTGATCAACAGACCATCTGATTCGTAGAATAGGATTTCCTTCTTCATCTATCGGTGTGTACGGTCCATTTTCTATTATTTCCCAAAGGTCAATATGAGTAGAATCGATAAAAAGCTGCATTCTATCATTCCAGTAATAATAGTCTTCTCCGTTAAACGCAGGAGGTCTAGTGACTGAGGTGCCTTCAGCTATGTATATGTGTGATTCTGCCATGAATCTTGATCCACACTTTGTTACAGTGATTCTTGGACACCGAGCTTTGATACCAATTGAAGTGAATCACACGTTAATATAGATTTAATAATCGATATATAAATGCACAAGAAGGGGGTTGAATTGTGTATTCTTTTTCACTGATCCCCTTTTTAGCAATTTCTTTAAAACTTGTTCTTTTCTCAAACTATTGAAAATCAATATTGTAAAATATTTTCTAACTTCTCGTATGAAAACAGTAAGATTGAAAATTCAAAGTTAAGAAAATTGAGAGATGAGAGAGAGAGATAGTGTCGACACAGCAGATTTATACTAGTTCACCCCAAACCGTGGGCTACGTCCAGTCCTTAGAGATCTTTCTGAGATTTCACTATACTTCTCAACGTTATAAGTATTCTTTGACTCTGAGCCTCTTCAGGTCTTATACAACAAGTATTCTTTCACACTTAGCCTCTTCAGGCTATCTGCATTTCTTTCTACAGAAAGAGTTTTTGAGCTTTTGTTACAGATAATAATAGCTCTAACTTTAGCATAACAAAATTTCTAGCTTTTTCTTTCGAAAATCTCTAACTTCTCAAATCGCTAAGCTTTTTGCAGTCTTCGACTCCGACTTGTATTTATAGTCTTCATCTTCAACCGCTTCTTGATAACTGCTTCTTTCTTCTTGTTTCTTAATCTTTAAAGAATCAGTTATTCAGTTGAGTTCTGTAACTAACTCAAGCTGATTAGTCATCTGACGTGGTATAGGTTCTTCCATCTTACTTCCTTCCATCTTATTGTTATCTTGCGCTTCCTTCTCACTTTCTATCATCTGACTTTTATCTTCGTGCTTCCGTCTCACTTTTGGTTTTGCGCCTTTCGTCTCACTTTCTATCGTTTGACTTTTATCTTCGCGCTTCTGTCTCACTTTTGGTTTTGCGCCTTCAGTCTCACTTTTGGTTTGCGCCTTCCGTCTCACTTTTTATTCTTTCATTCCTTCCGTCTCATATTCTTTTGCTTCCGTCTTACTTTATTTTTTCAATATTATTTGGTCTTTATCAAAATCATTGACGTAAAGTCATTTTGACTTAAAAAATCTTGCCCTTTATGAGAAGCTAGAACATAGTTGCTAAGGGGCTTGCAATTTCAAACCACACCAGGCTAATTATCTAGCCTTATTGTTGTGAAATCAAATCCATAAATAAGTCCCCTGCATAGATCAAATTTGATGTCAGATCATAGTGAGAGGTAATAGCTTCTTGCACTGAAATATCTTCTCTTATTCCATCCTTTAAGACCATTAGTGCCTACGCCTCAAATAATGGTCCCAAAGGAGACTAATTATCATACCAAAATGAATTGAAGGAGCCATTCCCTACTTTATTTGCTAATTTTAGTCTGTGAGGTTGTTTGAGATTCAGTAAATATTTAAGAGACAAAGAGGAATCTAATTTGTTGTTCCACTCAATATGCTTCCTTGTTTAATATAATATGAATGAACCTATCTCATCCATAGAGAATTTTTTTCCGTTAAGAGCCTCAAAACCCTCTTCATCATTTGGACTTGGCTTGAAGTCCTAATCGGAATAATTCCAAGTTTTGCTTCCCTTTTAGTTTTACAAACTTCAGTTCATTTGATTTTCAAAATTGAGTTGTTATCACCTTGTACAAACTAGAAGAATTTTCATATTATTTTGTTGAATGCTTTTGTCGTGATTTTAGGGAACCATAAATGAGATGTCTAGTGAATATGTAAGTTGCATTAGACAAAGTTCACCAGCTGAATCCTACTTGCCATTGATAATGTTTTACTCTTTAGCTTACAAGTCTATTGTGTATTCTTTCAATAGTGGTTTCAAGTCTGAGAGAGAATGCCTTCTAGTAGTAATGGGTATTCCCAGATAAGTAATAGTTGGTTTGATCGATTTTAGCCTTGTTAAGCTAGCCAAAGTGTTTTCATAAGTTTATGTTCCACATAGATGAAAAGTTGGCTCTTATCCTTGTTCAAAGATAGCCTTGACATTGCTTTAAATGATTTTAAAGCTTCCATTAGTGTAGAAACTGAATTAGTGTTAGCTCTAGAGAACAAAATGAGATCATTTACATAGGATAAAGATAATATCTTTTGATCTTTGCATTTGGAGTGGAATCTTAATTTCCCATTCTTTATTAACTCACTGATCATCCTTATAAGCACCTCCATATCTAAGATAAATAGGTGGGGGAAGGGGATCTCCCTACCTCAGTCCCTTAAATCTCTTTATCATTTTAATTAGTTTCCCATTATTCAAGATACCAAATGAGCCAGTAGTTATACATTGAGCAATCCAATTAATGAAAGGATTTGGAATTCTACAAGCCTTTAATGTATTTGGGAGAAACTCCTAATCTAGAGTATCAAAGTCCTTTTGGAGATCCATCTTAATTGCACAATTCCTATTTATCTTCTTCTTGTTACATCCCTTAAATAATTCTTTCAATAGGAGGACATAATCACATATTAATCTACACTTTATAAAGGCATTTTATGAGTTATACGGAACATGTTCAACTAGCATTTTCAATCTATTTGTGGGAAGTTTTGCAATAATTTTATAGATGAAATTATAATATGAAATGGGGTGATACTCTTTAATTGAGTTAAGGGAACTTACCTTTGTGATCAGAGAAATGTAATTCTTATTTATGTCCCTTAACATAGATCCATTCCTAAAGAATTCCAAAACTGCCCCAGTCTACCTCTAAGTTTAATGAAAAAAATTACCATTATAGCCATCAGGGATAGCAGCCTTATGTGGATGTAAAGAGTATAATGCTTTCTCTACATCTTGAGTCTCAAAAGGTTTAATCAAAGCCTCGACTAATTCAGGAGGCACTTAGCAATTAATGATTTTTTTTACCTGATCTACACCTAAATTTGCTTATGATCTAATTCCAATTGTCTTTAAGAAGAATTATAGGCCTCTTCTTGTAATTCCTCTCTAAAAGTGAGTATTTTGCCATTTTCATCCACTAAAGAAGTGATTCTATTGATATTCTTCCTTTCTAATAGAGCTCTATGTAAGAACTTGATGTTTTTGTCTCCATCCTTTAGTTAATTTGCACGAATCTTTGTTTCAATAATAAGTGAAGGATTCCCAATATGTTGGTTTAGTGATCCAATGCCTTCGTTTTTTCTCCCCTTAAGGTCTCATCTTGGGGTGCCTAATCTAGTTCCTCCTAAATTTCCCCGAATTCCTCTTGGCCTCCATCGTTTCATTTTGAGTGCTAGAACCATTAACTCTATTCAACTACTTTAATTCCAAATTTTTTGTTGTAGCTTTCTAATATATGCGAACATCTTAGTGCTAGATATGTAAGCATTGGTGCCTTTGCTAATAGATAATTTAATCCATCAATATCAAATAGGTCATTATCAAATATGAATAGAAATATTTTTACCTTCTAGTTGAACATGTTTCAGATAAAAATTACTGTGATCTAATAAAAGTGACTATTGAAAGTGACCTTACTCTCTATAAACCTCTGCATCTACAACTAATTAACCATGGACCTATCTAAATTCTTTCTAATCATACACTTCCCTTTCTGCTTATTTATCCAAGTGAGCAGTTGGCCCTCCATTATGAGGTTTGTGATCTGTATATAATTAACACATTTCCTCAATTCTACTATGTGATTTCTTAGGCATACTACATTCACTTTAGCTTTTCTTGAGTTTAACATGTAGTTGAAATCATCTACAACTAACCATATTTCCCTCATACTGTCCCCCAACCTTCCTAGGTTATTCCATAAGGGGGCTATTTGGAAGCTATAATTGAAAGAATACATGATTATAACTTGATAACTTACCTTAATGGTTTTCATCTTGGCTATTAGATGGATCGTTTATTATTCCACAATGACATATTCAACCTCTAATTCATTAGGGTAAAAGGCCACCAAAATTCTACCATTGTAATGGCAATTATGGTTTGTAGGGTAGTTACAATCTTTCCTCAAAAGAGATGACCTCTTATAATTGTTTTCTTTTAGTGGTATTTTTAGGAGTCCTATTAAAATAGGTTTGAATTCCTTGATGTAATTATCCACCATTTATTATTTATTTGGGTTGTTGAGCGCTTTTGTATTCCAAATAAATATTGACAATAAGGTAATGGAGTTTAAGCATTTTTTTCTTAGAACTTCTTCTGAAGACCTTCTTAAATTGTGTTTCAACCTTAATTTCTTCATTCATTTCCTTTTAACTTGAGGACTCCTATGAATCAACACCATCAGTAATAGCTTCCTACATTGGAGAAGGTTTTATAGTTCTTTTAGAAGAGCTAACGTCCTTATCCTTGTCAGTAAACCCTTTCTTGTGGCATTTATAGCTTCTAAATTCTCCTTGGTTCCATTTCTCCCCTTTCTACCTCAATATGTTATATGCTTTTATCTTGAGTGGTAGTAGTGGTTTCATTACCAACTAGCATTACATCATAACTAGTTTCCACCTTATTTTTAGATTTGAATCTCCTTTCTATTGGCTTCCATTATTGATTAGGCTTTAAGATTTCAGGTCCCCAGTTGTAGATGATTATCATCTGATCCTTAAAAAAATTTCCTTTCTTATCTAACCTCAAAATAGGGATTATTTCAGGCAGTTCCTTACAGGTTTTCACCTAAATGCAAATCCTTACATAGTTAACCCTCTTCAGAGTAGTTGTTGACTAATCAATGTGGGGTTACCAATATAGCCTCCTAGGTGATTTAATCCACTGATAGTCCAATAATCTAGGAGAACATTGTGAATATTAGCCCAAATAAGGTCCTTCTTTTACATAAGGTCCTCTAGCTTCATCCCTAGTTTCCAAGATTGCAAAAGAAGTGGTTACGAATTAAAGAACCACGGCCCTATCTCCATTTCTTTATGAGCTAAAGTAAGAGAATTGAATCTAAACAAGAAAATGTTGTTATCAATCAGTAAGACTTCCTACAATCTATGATTCTTCATTGCTTTACAGCCCAAATGTTTATAGATTTCCTTCTTTTACATAAGGTCCTCTAGCTTCATCCCTAGTTTCCAAGATTGCAAAGAAGTGGTTAGGAATTAAAGAACCACGGCCCTATCTCCATTTCTTTATGAGCTAAAGTAAGAGAATTTAATCTAAACAAGAAAATGTTGTTATCAGTCAGTAAGACTTCCTACAATCTATGATTCTTCATTGCTTTGCAGCCCAAGTGTTTATAGGTTGGAAGGAAAGTTTCCTATCTATAAAGAATCCTAGCAGAGTTGCCTCCCATACCTTCATGCCCTCCCCAAGTATGTCAAGCTCTTGAGCTACAATGGTCTTTCGTTCAAACATTTCTAGAGGACAAAAGTGAAGCTGCAGAGATGGAGAAGCATTATTTAAATTTTAAAGTACCTAAAATAACAAAAAATTAGAATATCATTGTTTCATAATCAAATGCCGTAGAATATTAGGGACTAATTTCAAAAGATGAACCTTATAAAGAACTTTTAAGGGAAGATAGGTAATGACAAGGAATTCCTTATAAAGCTTGTATTTTATTATGATCGAATTTGTTATTTATTGATATAGTGAAGTTGTTAATTATCTTGCAATTTTTTTAAAAGAGTACTTAAATCATAAAATATAACACTTCTTGATATACAAAAATAGTTACATGATTAAAATATATAACTTCCTTTATCTTAACATTAACTTGATAATATAATTTTTAAATTTATTTTATTGAAGATGAAATATTATAATGTATATAACATATTTAAGTCAAATTAGATTTTTTTGAAATGATTTTTTAATAATTCTATCATATTTGAACTTGTTATGAAATCGAAATAAGATACAACTAAAAATATTAACACATTTTCACTTTTAGTTAATGGTAAGGTTTTAAACTTGTAACGTTGAGGTATATGGTTTTTCGGGTTGTAGTATTTCTTAATGAAATAGTAGAACTCAACATTTTAGTTGTAATGAAATAAATATTTTACTAGCCATTTTGTTTTAATTCTGGATACAAATATAAAAACGTAAAACTCCATAGGACTTCTAATATAACCAGCAAAGGTATCAAGAATTTCATTAGACCTAAATATATACTTCGATAATTAGAGCCTTTAATTTTCATTTAACTAGTTAAACCTTTAACTTTTGTTTTCTTATTAAATCAACTAAAATACAACTTGTGAAAGAGTTACATTGGTAATTAAGAATAAAAATAATGTTCTAACAATATGGTTCATTATATTTTTCGGAGTAAATTTTATTATTTATATCTACATTAGTTAAATTTATTAATAAATTAAATTTTGAATTATTTTAACCTTAAAATAAAAATGATATATGTAAGAGCTATAGGTGAGACCATAAAATTTTCTTATTTTGATTCTAATTTTTTAATTTTTGTTATAATTTATTTGTTATGAATTATGGTTGAAATTTTGTCTTTTGGGGGTTTGATTGGACTATTGAATATATGTAATTATTAAATGATATAATCAAATTGAACTCAAATAGGAGAGTGTCAGCATATTAATCTAATACATTGTTAAATTGAACACTATTTACTATTTTAAATATAATTTTTAATAAACACATGGTATGAAATGATGGAAGAATTTACAAATAGTTAAGAATATCGACATTTTATAAGAAGACAACATGATAAAATATCGAACTCAAAAACGATAATTTGAAGAAAGAAATACGTAAGTTCATTTTTTGGTGACCACCAAATTTTTTTTTGGGTCAAAAAGAAGAAATCCATTACTTAGAAACCACGAAAACAAGTTCAAAATATATCAGAAAAGAAAGTAGCAATACACAAAGGAGAACTAAACTCTATAGCATCTCTAGTATATCACTGCAACTCTTCAACAATTAAGGAGGAGCTGGTAATCCATTGCGGCTCAAAATGTCAACCAAAAAATATGGAGGTGCTAAGACCCAATTACCCAAGCACATCTTCTTGCGGGCTTGCTTGGCTAATCAATCAGCTGCTCTGTTAACTTTGAGATTTATTAGAACGAAGTCAATACCCTGTAAGTGTTGCAATCTATACAAATATGATTCAGTATTTTAATAATAACATTTAGTACAAATGTTATGTTGAGAAATAGAAAGATAAAAGAAATTTTTACACCTTTGGAGAAGACAATTGTAAGTGATATTGGCTATAAGAACCTCTAATTGATTGATGGTTTGATTTTTTGTAAAGTAATTTCTGAACCTGTCAAATTTTAGTTTATAAAAACATGTAAACCGTTGAAAATTGGCAATCTCCAAAGACATCGGAATTCTTGGGGAATGAGGGCACTGATTAATATATATCGGAAATCGGAATTCTTTCATTAAACAAAAGTTACGACGGTCGTCTTGTGCATGGGAAAAAAGCTTACATGAAGATGGGGTTGGCCGAGTGGTGACACCGGCCCTCTTTTAATCCTATTTTATTATTATTATTTGTACAGTATAATCATTTTTAGTTTGACCCCTTTTGTGCTTACCCAGAGTCCAACAAGAACACTTCCAGGCTCCAGGGTCCCCTGATGGCTGGCAGCTACAAAAATCCTTGTGGAAATTTAGACCAATGAAGAAGCACAACAACAAAAACCAGTACAAAACAATCACAAGTATTAACTTTTGACCCCCCTAGTCCACGATTGTTTCTGGTTTCCCAAGTCCTATCTTTTCATTCTCACCACTTTGTTCTTTCTCTGATCTCTCTTCTTGCCATGTAAAGACGGAAAGTAGAGGGAGAGACACAGAGAAACGTAGTCGAAGAGTAGAGAGAAAGTATAATGGAAAACGTAGCATTGTGGCAAGTGTTGACTCTTTGTGGGATTGTGTCGTGGGTCGTTGGATCTTCGTGTCTCAATGTGACCAAAAATTTTAGATCTTTGTTTCAACCATGGGTGGCGCAATATGTCATCTCTGGCACCTCTTTAACCATTAAGATCCAGGTTTTCATGGGTGACAGAATTGTTCTCGGTTATTCAATTGTCTGCATCTATTCATTCATTCGTTTTGTTCCTTTATTTTGTTAATTTTCTGGTATTTTGCAGAAATACCAGCATGGATTTTTGGATGTTCTATTCTCTGCTTTGTCGTGTATCGTTTCTGTACCCTTCTACACTGCTTTTCTTCCTTTGCTTTTCTGGGTACTCTCTCTCTTTCTGTCTCTCTCTCTCTCTCTCGGGATGATTTTGAAACTTGTGGTGGTTGGTCATACTCATCATCTGAATTCCAGTGGCTTTTGGGTTATATTGTAGAGTGGGCATACCAAATTGGCTAGGCAAATGACCCTTTTAATGGCCTTCTGTGATTATGTAGGGAATTGCATAAAGGTACAGTTGCTTTCTTCCTGTCTTGATTCATATCATATCTGTGTATATTCTACCTTTCTAGAGCTGTATATTCTTTCTTTCTGGAGAAATAATGTTAAACTGTGTTTTGTGCCTCACTGGTTTTTCTTCTTTTGTAGTATAGGACGTAGTATCAGCTCCTAGACCTAGTTGTCCTCCTGTTAGGAGGATAACCGCCACTAAGGATGAGGAAGACAATGCTTTAGAATATGGGTTGCCCTCTTCCCACACTCTTAACACAGTTTGCTTATCTGGGTATTCATCTTTCTTCTTGAAACCACAGCAATCTTTCAACTTGTATTGGAGGCGGATATTCTTGAGATGATACTAGGTTCGATTATGCCAGGGTCTCAATGGGTAACACATGACTATATTAGAAACGGTCATTACATGCCTAGAAATTTGAAATGAATGCATATATTTTGGAGTTCAGCTTCTTGCTTGTTGGTTTCTAACGGTATGCTTGTCAGTTGTTACCATGCTTGATTTACACTCATGTGCTGCATTGCTTCAAACTTGTATGCAAAAAAAGACATTTGGTTTTGCATGAATGCTTTGACATTTTATTTCACTTTTGTCACAGTCCTTTAACCTCCCTTTTAAATGGAAATGCGCCAGGTATCTTTTGCATTATGTCCTCTCTTATGCCAAAATACAGGACATCTCCTTGCAATTTGTTGGATTTACCATTGTTTGTTTGCTTGTGGCCTTTGTTGGTTTAGGTAAGTGTAATTGTCTTCTGTAAGTTTTTGTCAGCCTCTATTGTTTTCTGCTGTTCTCAATCTGGACAATCTAACTTCTTTTGTTTGATAGGAAGAATTTACCTAGGTATGCACAGTTTAATCGACATCCTGGGCGGCCTGGCTATTGGATTGATCATTCTCTTTTTCTGGCTGACAGTCAATGAGTTCATTGACAGTTTCATTGTCTTTGGACAAAATGGTAAAGTAATTTCCACCTTAAGTATACAACATATTCAATTATAAGTATGTGGAAAAGATATTTTTTTTTCCTTGTCAAACCATGCAATTAAGTTACTAATATGACTTAAAGGGAAACTTAAATAAGTTCATTAAGGTAGAAAGTGAAGACCAGTCATATTCTGACTGGTCTTACTTGATAATTTGAATTTCTATATCCACATTTCCTCCTCTGAAAAGGAAAAGCATGTGTTCTATCCCAAATGTTTTTTGTATGCATATTAAAGTATCAAAGATAGTTGATACAAATCAAGTGGCTGAGCAAGTTGCGAAAATAGGATCAATGGGAGGGTGCCTGACAGTTAGACCAAGTTATTTACTTGTAGAAAAATAATACAGACTTGATCTTTATGAAAATTTTTATTAGGAGGACCTTGTTGAACCAAAATCAGGATAGGATTGCCCAGGTAGCATTCCTCACAAAGTGGTCAGTGTTGTGCCTCCGAAGGTAGAAAATTTGCTATAAAAGCAAGCAATTTTGTTTTACTGACAAACAGAATGGTTTTATCAGCCACTCTTTCCATAAACAAGGGGGCATGAAATTATGTGGAAAAGGTAGAAAATGCCTAGAAAAACATTTGGGATCATTCCTCTTCCCTAAGAAAAATGAAGCTTCATGATATGCTTGAGAGTTGGTCTTCTGTCTGTAATTGTTGTGGGGTGGAGCTGCAAAGTATGATACATTAGTAACACGTATTTCTCAATTTTGCTTATCTGGTTGAATAGCCCAAATGTGAGCATCATTTGTTGCCATTTTAGGTTCACATGGTTTCATATAAGGTCTGATCTAATTGAGCTTCTGGCCTGCAATATCAAATATTGAATTTACATAGGAGAATTCAGAATATGATATACATTATCTGATCTGCAGTTACTATATTCTGGGCTGCTCTTAGCTTCTTGTTGCTCTTTGCATATCCAACTCCTGAGCTACCAACGCCAAGCTTTGAATATCACACAGCCTTCAATGGTGTTGCATTTGGCATAGTAAGCAGTTATTCATCAATTTGACATCAGAAATACTTGTCTTTGTACTATAAGAATTCCTTCCTCAGTCATTTTACGTTTCCTTTATCATATTGGAGTTAATTACCCTGTTCCAGAATATGTCAACGGCATGTAAATATGAAGAGCGAAAGCTATGTTGTCTGATATTTCAAACATGAATCAACGTAGTATTTGAGAAGTACTTAGGTCATGGTTAACACACTAGTGGAGATTGATTTCCCGATGTTGTGCCCATAGATAATGATTTTACTCTGGAAAGTGAGGTCATTATAGTAAATACCCTTATCATTATGTATCTAGTTGACAAAGGTAATAGTTGTACACACTAAAAGAGAATAGAAGAGAGGAGATTTTTTTATGATGCGAAATTGGAGATTCCACTACTGATTTGTCTTTAATCACAACATGAGTTTTGTTTGTGTTTTACATCATTTAAATATTGTTATAGAGAAACTTGAGATCTGGGGTACAATCCTTGACATGTGATCTCAAGAGGCAGACAATTGGGGTTCTGGAATATCATGTAATTGCCTGCAGAAACGATGGAGAAAATAACATAATTGTTGTAGGAAAATTGTCAATTAGGGATAAAATCTTCATTTTGAGCTTTTATTTCATGCTTTTTGACGCCCAATAGATCATCAATACAAGAGGGAGAGCAGTGTTGTTACAATTACAAATTCATTCACTAAATTTTATCAGGCTAATGTAGTGGATGAGAATTAGTGTTTGCTTTGACAACTCTGTATTTGGTTCCTAATAACTTAATTATTTTCTTTTACTTTTAGGACTTGAAACACTTTTTGATCTCAAGGATTGGTTGTGGTGATTATCTCATTAATATGTCATAAAGAGTAAATCTGCAATGTTGTTCAGGTGGCTGGGATCCAGCAAACCTTCCATCAATTCCACCATGAAGCTGTCCCCCGCATATTTACTCCGCAGCTGACATTCGGGGCATATTTTGGGAGAGTGCTTGTGGGGATACCAACTATTCTCATAGTGAAGTTCTGCAGCAAGGCTCTGGCTAAGCGAATTCTTCCTGTCATATCAAAACCCTTGGGAATACCAATAAAATCAACCTGCTATGTCCCCATGCTAAATGCTAAAAAGTCGGATGAACCAGGTTACATCAACAAACTATACTTCTTCTCCCGCCCACACACATTTGATGTAGACACAGGCATTAGATTCCTGCAGTATGCAGGCCTTGCCTGGTCAGTGGTAGACCTTGTACCATCCCTGTTTTCTTATCTAACATTGTAATGTTTGATGAGTACTGTTCTTCTTGTTGTTAGATCCTACTGTCACATCAGCAGTAGGCTTAATCCCCTCAAGTCTTCCTTGCCCTTTTCAACATGCCCTCCCATGAGCTATCATTTTTTTTGTTGGAAAATAACTTGGTGGACAAGCAATTAATGCGAGAAACCATAGATTTTGATATCCAGTATCGATTAGTCACCGTTGGATGTTGATATCCTAAATCCATTCAGTAATTTGAAGCCATTAAGATTTTATCCTCAATATCTCTTCAAATAAGGCGGCTAGATACAGTAATGAAGAAGCCACCCTTATTGGACAAGTACTTGCAATTCGTCATCAGATATTCGGTATTTGTGCATATGCCAACAATTGCGTTAGAATGAATTACTGCAAGATTACATGCAATAACCTTCCAAATTCCCTTCTCCATAACAAAAAATTTATGAAATTATTTCTCAGAGATGAATCATTTGGTTATATAAAAAGTAATAGTGAAATAATCTGTTTTCCAAACCTCGATCCTATGACATTGATAAATTCAAACGACTCTTCTACAAAAGTCCAAGGGAACAAATTGGCAAAGGATGGACCATTCATTTACCAACCCTGACAATCGTAATGACTGGTAAAGTAGAGTCTTAACGAAATCAAAGTCTATTAACGAATCTACTAAAATTGTACACTCTAATGACGATGGTCTCATCAGCTTTACCCAGTTCTCACAAAATGCACTGCCCACTGAAGTTTCAACTAAAGGACCAAAAAAGAGGCATCCAGACTGTCAAATTATACATGCATTAGAATATGTAACCATTAACAAAATGAAAGGTAGAAAAGAAAATACAAATTAAAAAAATCTAGTAGAAGTCTTGCAACAAGGACAATTATACATCTCAACATGTGGAGTCGGGAATGAAGGACATCACATGGCAAATAGCTTCCTCATAGGAAGTAATCAGGTGTTCTACGAGTAACATCGGGTTCTCCTCTCCTAGGAGCTGGCTCAAACTGACAAGACACCAAAAACAACATTAGGTGACGCTACAATACATGTTATCAGATGGCAAGAAAAACTTCTCTTCTCATTTTTCTATGGAGTGAGAGAGAATGAATGAGCTACCTGGATGAAAGTATGGCCCTTGCAGTCATCAACTTCCAATATGGAGGCCATATTCCCACAGCGGTAGCAATAATTAGGAGCACTAAATATAGTCACCACCTTCTGTTCCTGCATCAAGGAAACACTTTGTGCGTTAACTAATTGTTTTACGGAACGTAAAAACCAGAGCAAAACTGATCAATCTCAAACAATAGCATTACATGTGCCCAATTAAATCCATCCATGACAAGCTGATGTGCTCTAGCAATCAACTTCAAGCTGTTTGTGTGATTGAATTGCTCAGATATATCCTGCAGGACAGCAATGACGTTATGGAAATTAGTGAAGTCTGTTCTGGTCATCTGGGTCAGACCCTATGCAGAGGACCAACAAAACAAGTCCAGTTTGGTTTACCTGGCCAAAAGTATACCCAGCACCACGAGGTGATATGCCCCAACCACAGCGATCATCTGGGTCAGACCACAACAGATCACACATGGCTCCTTCGTGAGGAACCTCTTGAACACGATCAAAGCTCCTAATGTTATCAAGGGTTTCTATTGAGGGGGATAAACCGCCATGTAGACAAAATATTTCTGATTCAACCTGACAAACAGAATAATATATGTTAACTGAAAATAGTCTTTTGACCAAATTAAGGAAGAGAACTATAGAAGTGTTAAAAAAAATTTCATGCACAGCATAGAGACATCCAAACTTGTGTTAGTTGCAAAAGTCACGAGCAAATGTAGCAAGTCTTACTAACCAAGGCAGTTAATGGGAAACAGTCAAAGAGGTCAGTGAAGATTTTCCAAACATTTGCATTGCCATACCTGGAATAAATAATCAAAAGAAGAAGATAACATCATAAATTAGCAAGAGAAGCTAAGAACACGTATAACTTCCATGTTTGTGGCAAAGTAGCCTTAATCATTCATATGGCTCCAGAAAGGCCACTTTGGGAGCTCAGCTTAGGTAGAAAACCTTCAATTTCCCTGTGAACACTTGTAACCAATGTAAGTTTTTGAAAATCAAACTTTGTCTTTTCAATCAGCCACCCTAGACTAGAGAAAAAATTTATCTGAGTCACAAGGATTTACTCAATTGCGATTCATGACAAAAGCAATTACGCACCACAACTGGAAGACATTTCTGAGCAAGATGATTGAAGTTGTCAAATATTAGAAAAATAAATTAGCAATTAGGATATGGTAGTTCTTTGGCATTCTCCTTTAACATTTAACCAGAACATTAACATCACAAACCTCAAAAAATTTTAACCAGACATACAGATACATGACCAGCTTATAGACTGTAAGGCATTATTTACATTTTATAAAGGCAGTCCTAAAATGAACAAAGGGCAAAAAGTGGTTATTACTTAATACTATTGCAAAATTCATATTGTACATAAGCAAATCCTCATCTTCAGAAAAGCAAAAGCTAATGTCAGTATACCCAATGCAAAAATCATTCTTTCAGTTCTATATTTATGCAGGCTTGCTAATGAGTGTCGTCTTGAGTTCTTATATCAATGCATTTTCCATGAGTAGAACGTTCTAAATTTCTAATGGAAGTTGTTCATGGAAAACTCACTTTCGTAGGCATTCATCGTAAAAACCATACACCTGTGTTATCTGCCAGGAGAAAAGAAATAAAGGATGAAGCAATAGGAGGCTCAATAGTCGATCAACAAACTGCTATTCAATGTTAAGAAATGAAGTGCAAACTTTAACTAGACAAAATCTAAGGGTGCATAATTTTATCATTTTATGTAAAACATCTAACAACTAAAAAGAAAACAAGAAAAACCACAAGAAAAACCTCAAAATTTTAATTAGAGAAAATATGATAAAAAAAATTAGCATCATGTAACATGACTGCTAACATTATTTGAGCTTTCTTTTCCACTAAAGTTTAATTACATGAATATATTATTCCTATGAAAACACTCAAATTAATATAAATGGTACAGAACAAATACTGACCTCTTTGGTACACCATTTCCACATATAAGTCTAAAATATATTTTTAAAGAAAGAAATGTGAGACCACAATAACAAAAGTAAGGTACCTGACGACTTTCATGATTTCCTCTAAGAATGGTAATTCGATGTGGGTAACGCACTTTCAATGCTACTAAGAGCTGGATGAGACAATTTCATAATCACAAATATAAAAACTCATAAGTTGGAAATGTCTTGGGGAAGCATTAATCCAAATAAATATAGGAAAAAAATCTTTTGCAGAAATAAGTTGGAGAGAGCAAGAGTATTAGTAAACGAATATATCCATATTATATCAACCTGCATGTCAAAATGAGCCATGGTGAAATTCAAGGGTTGCCTACTATGAAGGTTGACCCAAGTATGAGATTAATGCCCAGCATTAAAGCATAAAGCACTTACTCCAGACCGACAATTTTGCTGTGCCACTAACATATTTCAAGATCAGCCATATGAAGTCGAGAAGGTGAAACAATAACTAATGTGAGAAAAAAGGAACGGCTAATTGTTGACCAACCCAGCTTTACATAAAAACAATGCCACTAGTTAGAAAATGGTTGGCTTCTCCATTCTGGATTGCAGCAAAGAAGATTATATGCATCATATCATCTCTGCCACAAATTTTACAGATAATATATATAATAGAAAAGCAACTGATTAGACAAAAACATACCGAAACAGTTTCAACAGAGTAATAGCCACGATCAACATAATCTCCCATAAATAAGTAATTGGTATCCGGACACTGTGAATAAGATGTTAAAGAATGGTCACAAATTGCCAAATCCATAATAGGTGTCTGAATAAAGTATGCAATTAAATATAGAAATAATAATTCGATTGTTCTGCCTGCCTCTGTGTTTGAGAAATATAACTTGGTATCAAATGATCAACAGACTGAACATAATACAAACTTATCAAACATTACCAAAGAAAGCATTTTCATGCAGGATTTTACCATCCCATATGACACGAAGAAAGAAAAATTAGAGTATTTTGACTCTGATGCATCAAAAAGGACACTCATTTGATCAATGAGGGAAAAAAGTGAAACACAAATATGACAGGTTGTTGCAGATGAAAATGAATATTCACATTCTTTCCTAATGAATATGAAATATTTAATTTCACGGTAGTGCAGCTAAATGAATGAACATAAGCAGTTTCCCTGACCATTTATTTGATTATACCTCAGAGGCACTTCAATCTTCAAAGAATTGGCAGGCTCAATAAAATATTCTAGACAAGCCCTCAGCTGAAACAGAAGAGTTAAAAATACAAAGCGGTCATGTTCAGAACTGATACCTTCCCTCCAATTTGAAAAAGCTCTGCAAGATCATGAAACTGCCCATGAATATCGCCACAGATTGTCACAGGGCTTTTCACAGGCTGTGATACAAAACAATTTAGTGATCAGTATTACTGAAATTATCCAGACAAGTCATCGACATTTCAAAAATGCATGAGCGGAGTACAAACCTAGCATTATCCACAAATATATTCCAGAATTAGAGTTTCAAAGATCAATCAAAACATCCAAGAAGTTAATAGTTCCAAAGATCATCATTCCCTCAAATGAGGGTAAGAAGCTAGAAGTTAATAGTTTCAAAGATTATCATTTCCTCAAATGAAGGTAAGAAACTGTACCTGCACGTTGCTTTCTTCCATCAGGATCTCCTTAGCCTTCTCACATAATGCTCTGACCTACATGCAAAAAAAATTACAAACCATAAGCCACATCATTCTAAATGCAAAGATTATTTGTTTGAGTGCAAACACACAACTGCGTCATTCTTAAAAATAGCACACACCTGCAATCACAAACAGGGAATATAAACATTGACAGAGAACATAACTATAGAATATCTCTCATGATCAACTACTGATGATTACTTAAAGACGCTAGATTTTCCATCACCGTTTTCCGCTCAAGCAAAGTCTAGATGATGCGAACAATAGGGACTTAAATGAATTGATGCCATATAAAAAGAATTACAATCAAATCAAGCCTAAAACCAGAAAATTACGAACCTTTCCGAAAATTCACTAAAAGATAATCAAAATAAAAACGTTAAAAAATTGAAGTCCCACGATTCATCCCCCTACATCTTTTAACAAATTGTGAAAAAATAAAAGAAGTATAATCGATTATTATAATTCAATTATCTGAAACCAAATACGGTAATAATCGGATCAAACCTGAGGCTCCGAGAGTGGCTTGCACTGCATGAGCTGGGCGATGTTTTCGTCGAGATCGATGGTTGAATCCGAAGATAACGAGCTCGCGCCCATCGTGATTGACGCTAGTCTACTCTCGAATTGAAGAGAATAATTGGATACGGGATTAGGGGCAACCCTAACCCTATAAGCGAATTGGGTGAGGTGTTCTTAGTGCTCTTCGCAGTTTGGCTTGTGCTGTGAAAGTGAGAAATGGAGAAAGCGCGTGACGGAGTGAGCGAGTGAGATAAGTTGGCTAAGAAAAAACTGGAGTTTTCGTTTTATTTTGAAAAAAGATTTATTTATGTCCTCGAACTTAAGTCCAGACCATTTTTGTCAAGTCACTCAAATTATAAAATTAAGGATAAATTATAAAAATATCTCAAAATTTTCTCATCTTTTTAATATTAAATCAAATTTAAAGTAATGCTAAAATCAATATCAAATATAAGGCACCAAATTTGATATTAAATTTAGTTTTAGTACGGTATGATATTATTATTGGTTAATATTGAGCATCATTTCTATAATTTTTAAAATTATAAAATAATTTATAAATTTTATAAAATTATAAAATAATATCTCGATATATTATGTTATACAATTTTTATCTTTATTTCAATCATATCTTAATAAATCATAAGAATATAAATTTGATATAATAAATAATTCTTTATTTTTATTAATATTATTTTCACATATTTTTATAAATTAAAATAAATTTAATTTCAAGTTATTATAATATTTTTCAAATGTATATATTAGAAAGTATTTATATTATCAATATAAAATTTAAAAATTTAAAAAAACATTAAATATGATTGTATTAAACTAACATATTTAGTTATGTAATCTATAATCATTTTGTATTAGCCAAATGACATGAAAATTTATTTAATACATTCTTATTTATATTTTATTATTTATTAAATAAATTATATAAAATTTTATCATATTTCTTTTTATGTATAGGTAATTATTGTTTTATATAGGATAAATTTTAAGTTCTTTCAATTTAGTCCTTTTTTTAATTTAAAATTCTGACCAATATTTGCCTGGTATTCTGGTTACTGGTCGCTATTGATCAATAATTCTTTCAATATAAAACTTTTTTTGTGCAATACCAGTTGGTATCGTATGATATGGTATTCTAAATAAAGATTAAAATATCTAAACTTTCAATTTATTACAAAAATAACTCACGTTAAATTTCTCGTTAACATCACATTTTTATATTGGCCAAAAGGACTAAATGAACCCTAATGTTTACAATAATGTACAAAATGGATCCTAATGTTTCATGGTGTTCAAATTAAACTCTAACATTCTTAAAACGTTCAAAATGAACCATAACGTTTTGAAAACATTCAGATTGAACCCTGACCACTGGAAGTGTTAGGGTACTATTAGTTATTTGTTAATGTGGCAAAAAAATTGCTGACGTGTTTTTTTTAATCTTTTAGTTGTGGGACCCATTAGAAGCTAATTTGAATATTTTTTGATGGAGTTGGGTCCTACCTCTAGCTTGAATGCAGCATTTTGGGTGATATAATCGTTGAATTGGAGGTAGGTCCCACATCCAGTTAAACGTTGTTATGAAGAGGAGGAGACGTTGTGGTTTGTTGTTAAACGTAGTGCTCCTCGCTTAGCTTTGAAGTTAAATATAACATGGAGGCGCATCGTTTTGAACATCCAGTTAGACACTACATTTGCTTCTTCCCTCTTCCTATATACATCCCTACTATGCCAAATCTCCCATCTTCTTCAACCATACAACCCTTCAAACAATTTCAGTTACAACGTAATTATTTGTTATTGTCGCACACACCAACGTTAGAAGCAACTCAACTCACACACACTTTGGGGTGTCTAAACAAGAAATCGACATTTCATCGTGGTAGGTCCATTATTGTTTGGGTTTTATGTTTTTAAATGTGTGGTCCCCTAAATCTACTTGTTTGTGTTCTTGTTTGTTTATGATTGTATGCTATGGTCCCCTAGGCTTGTTGAGGTGTTGGATGTTAGTTGTGGTTCCGTATGTATGCGAAGATTGAAAGTTGGTAGTGAATGTGTTGATGTTCTATGATACAGTTTCGTCTGTTTTCCACATTTCAGTCAAACTTTCACCCAACTAACTTGGAATAATAAATGTGGTCCATGGAAATTGATGATGTTATCAAGCCAATTTATGCCTCTACACATATATTTAATCCATTGCTTACAAAATCATTAATCCAATTTCTCCTTTGTTAACTGCTTACAAAATCATATCTCCCTATTAATTACTTACAAAATCATTAATCCAATTTCAATTTTAATCCTTTAAAGTCAAAATTGATTACATAATAAGATTTTATGAGTTGCACCCTTAATTTTAGTTGATAAAACTGTAATTTACATATAATATACCTATATCTTAAATTTTAGATGTTCAATAATCTGAATGTTCAATTATAAAGTAAACATATTTGTAGAAGTTGTATGAGATGTATATTACACTAAGACATGAATATTTATTGTACTTCTCAACTATGTAAGCCTATCAATACGAAATAGTATAATCAATAAGTTGCCACTTTGCATTGCGAGTTTTGAAGTTTATTAACACTCATAATTTGACCATATATTTTTAAGTTTTGACTTTAAGAGTTGACATGTTGTATGGAGTAGGTGTAATGTTTTATAGATGAGTAGAGAATATAAGTGTAGTTTGCGACAATTTATGATGCATAAGCTAATATTGACAATAAAAAGATGAATTAGAATGGAAATAAGTTGTTGATAATGTATTAGTATAATGTTACGATGCATGATTTATAGTATTTTAAATTTATTTATGATGCATGATTATTAGTTTAAGCTTATTGGGATTATTTTATCAAATTTGAAATGTTTAATTGCTTATGTTATCCTCTAATTGTATAATTATGCATGTAGTATTTATTATAGTGTTGATAATATCATATAAATCTATGCTTTTCGGCGACACACTAGTCTTTATATATTTGTTGTAAGTATGTGTATGATGGCCGAATTTGGAAACATAAAGTTATTTTATGGTGGAAATTTTGTTGTAAAGCCAGAGTTAAAATATGTTGATAGGGAATCAAGAGTTAAAATATGTTGATAGGGAATCAAGTATTTTTGATAAAGTAGACCTGGATTTTGTTACCTATAGGTAAGCCTGTGAGATAAGGAAAGAGTTAGGATACCTTTAAGTCGATAAGGCATATTACAAAGTACCCAGTTTTGAGTTTAGCGAGTCTTTGAGGTTGATTGAATTAAATGAAAGTTCTCTAAAGCTCATTAATTTGATGAAAATCTACCTAATGATTGATGTATATGTAACTTATATGTTAGACACCCCATCATTTGTACCAGACGTATTGCCAATATCTGGAGGAAAGGATGGAGATAGGGAGGGTAAGGAGGGAAGTTGTGGAGCTACTGAAAGTGTTGGTTTAGGAGTTAACGAAGGAGTTGATAAAGAGGTGGATGATGACGAACATGACAAGGGTTTTATACAAGTTGAGATTCTTAATGACCACTAACCTACTGATATTGAGTCGATAGATTTTGATAGTTTTATTGGTATTGATCAATATCCTAGTGAAGAAGAGCCTGGTGAACCATTGCAAAGACCAAGTAGTGGTATTAGGCATAGTCCATCCGATGTTGAACCAAATTGGAGATTGGGGATGGAATTTGGCTCTACAAAAGAATTCAGAGAGTTTGTTACAGATTACACAGTGCATATAGGCTATAATGTGAAGTTTAAAAAAAGTGAAAGAAATAGGATGAGAGTGAGATGTATTGAGGGATGCCCATGGGAGTTGTATGTAATTTGTGACAACCATAAACGGTGCTTTAAAGTGGTGACATACAATGATGAGCATAGGTGTTTTACGACCAACAAACCAAAATTGGTTTTCGCTAATGAGGCATTTTAGGGACAAAATACTTGAGAAGCCTAATATCTCGACGACGATGATGGTTGAAGAATGTCGAGAAAATCTCAATATATTTGTCAACTCAAGTATATGTAGAGCTGCTAAGAGGAGATTGAGAAAAGAAAGGGCAAATGATATGTGAAGCTACAAGGGTACGTTCATAAGTTGAGGATTAGTAATCCTGGATCAACAATTGAGTTAAAGCTAGCTAGAAATGAAGAAACTAGTTTGTTATAAGTATGTAAAATTAGGTTTTACATATTATTGACAATGATAATTGTAACATATATTTATTTATGACATTTATTCATTTATTCACACATCTTTATCTATTTTCTATAGTTCAAAAGATTATACATGTAACGCCCCAACTTTGGGGTTAGCATTTTGAGCAAATTTAGTCCGATTTAAGTTCTGTCTCTTTGACATTTTGGCATGCATTCATGGCATTTTCCGGGTATGCGATTTCTGATTTTTCGGACAATAGT
>JANKOE010000005.1:59874656-59886955 GCA_026284465.1 Erythroxylum citrifolium | reverse complement strand
TGTGAAATTGTCTGATTTGATTGTACTGTCTTGGGTGGCATCCATGTATCCTCCCAGGGGGTATTTGGGTGTTACAATACATACGTTTTGATGTAATGAAAAGAGGATGGCGGTATTTGAGGCCAATTTTTGGTATTAATGGTTGTTTTTTGAAGATTGAATTCCAAGGTCAATTATTGAGTGCAGTTGGGAGAGATGGTGATGGAGGTATGTATCTGTTGGCTTGGGTTATGGTCGAGGTAGAGAACGTTGAATCTTAGACCTGGTTTATAAGTTTGTTGGCTTTGGACTTGGAGTTAGGTAGTGGTGAAGAATTAACAATAATATCAGATATGCAAAAGGTATTTTTTATTCATTGATTAATGGTTAGATGTTGTATCAATTTCATGTTAATATATTCTATTATTATAGGAATTGATTATAGCAGTGGAAGAGATGATTGATTAGAGCAATGGAAGAGACAATACTATATGCCACTTATTGGATGTGTGCTAGGCACATATACCATAATTGTCAAATGAATTGGAAGGGAAAAGATTTGCGAAAGCATTTTTGGAATTGTGCTTGGTCAATGTATGCCGAAGATTTTAATGAGCAGTTGAAAATATTGGACAAAATCACCCCTAGATATGCATCATCATTGCTCGAATATCCAAAGAAGAGATGGGCAAGATGTTACCAGTCCTTTGAATCCAAATGTCTAGTTGTTGATAACAACATAGTGAAACATTCAATGATGGATCTTACCGGCAAGAGATAGTCCAATTATAAGCATGCTAGAAATAATTAGAATTATGGTGATGATAAGGCATGCAGATAAGAGACAATTTGTACATGGCTGGAAGTTAGAAGTTGCACGCAAGGTTGTGAAGAAATTAGAGAAGAATAAGAAAGATGCTATGTAGTGGAGAATTGTTTGGAATGGTAATAGAGTGTATAAAGTTTCCAAAGGTGATGCCAAGCATATTGTGAATATTGGTCGACACCAATCATGTAGTTGTCAGGCGTGGGAGCTATATAGATATCCTTGCAAACATGTTGTAAGTGTTATTCACCGTTTGAAATAATAGCCGAAGGCATATGTGGATGAGTGCTATAAGATGTCCAAATTCATGGCACTGTATGAGCATGTGTTGCAACTTATTAGAGTTCCAATTTTCTAGCATATAGTTGATGCAGAACTAATAAACCACCTAGGAAAAAGATTTATGCCAGGAAGACCTAAAATAGCTAAAAAGAGATGAGTAAATGAGTCTATTAAGTTGAAATATCCAAGCAAATCTATTGAAAAGGTTCAAGTATAAAAATATGTAAAATGTGGCAATTTTGGTCACAATGCCAGAAAATGTACCAATCAAGGATCAACTTAACCAACACAGCAATCTCCTTAGATTGACACATTCTTTGATTACTATGTATTGCTTCATATATCTAATGATCATTTATGACAATCTTTGATTCATATTTATTAGGTCATCCCTGATGTCTCCTCACAAGTTGAATATATAGCTGTAGCAAGTCAACAAAGCAATATTGTGAGTATGTTTACATAAATACCATTATTGATTACTTTCAAGATTAAATATTGTTAACGACATGTTTGTTTGTATGTTGGTAGCTCTTCGCATAGTCGTAAGCGAAAGTTTGTAGAAGTTAATCCACGTTCATTCAAACTGTCTTTCGAACCAAATGGTATGAGGTTCAAAGGACAACCTAGCATAACTTCTTAACAATTACAAACTAAAGTAATAAGGCGAAGATCATCAATTAATCAACCAGTACATAATTAACCTTCTTAGTTAAGTGCAAACGAGGGAAGCCATGAGGTTGACTCACATACTTTACGTTAATGTTATCTATTTGGACGGATAGATAACATTTGTATATAAGTGCATTTTGATGTAATCACCTTACTTATATTATCACTTTTATATTTATTGCTACAATTATTTATTGTTATATAATCACAATTGTACATGCTGCTCTAATTGTTTATTGTGATATCACTTTTGTATTTAATGGTTCATAATGAGGCCATATGAACAATTAATTGTTCATAAGTTTAACAACTATTAGTTACGCATCATTAAATCAACTTCATGAATAACAAAACAATGAAGAAAAACATAGTGTAAGATATATTAGTTCAAATAAGGACTTTTCTTTCTTTATAATTCAAGTTTTTAAAAAAGAGTACAATTTAGTTCTACTTGTCCACAATAAACCATATTATAAAACTCATCATAAGTTAAAAAAAACACCTACAATAATCGGTACAACAAATTTAAACTCAATTTTCTCTTTTGTCAGCAAAAATGATGCTTTCTTTCATTAGCTATATGTGCTCCTCAATTTTGAACGTTGAACCTGATTCAATTATGCTTCATTGGGCCTCTTACTTTAATCTATCTACTTTTGTCTTTAGGTTACAAATTACTTCAATAGCCATCTTGCTAAATTTTTTATCGTACCACTAAAAAAAATCACATATTCCAACCTGAAAGATAATTAATAATTAATAGGAAAACTTTAAACATATATACAAACAATTTTAACTTACCAAAAATAAACTTACATGATATTTAGGGCATCCATAAAATCTTCTTCCTAGGTTTTTTTCACTCAATGAATATCATTAGCACACCAGATTATCATTAGCTAAATTTAATGTAGTGTTATTTGAAGACTTCACATCCATATCTTTAGATAATTGCTGTAAAATTATATTAGTACTTTTAGCTCTTCTAATCAAAGGTGGAAACAATATGTCAATAATCTCAAATTGTGTCTTTTCAAGGTTGGAAACAACATGCTCATATATATATAAGGAAACCACCATCTTTTGTGGATATCATAGATCACATATATGGAAACAATAATATGCTCATATGGATGTATCATTCATATATGGAAACAATATGCTCATATAGATGACATATTCATATATGCTCCATAGAAATATCATTCATATATAGACAAACATATCACTTATATATGGAAACAATATGCTCGTATAGATGTGTCATTCATATATGGAAACAATAGGCTCATATAAATGACATATCATTCATTATATGCTTCACAAACATATCGTTCATAGATGCATAGACAGATCATTCATGTATGCTTATTTCTTCCATATTACAAATGCAATGTAATGAAGATCACTATGCTAACTTTTATAGATGATTTGATCAGTGGATCTAAACTCACAAAAGTTGTTGACTGATTCCTTCAAATCTTCGTAGACTTGTCAAGCTTAAGGATCAGTAATCAAAAGAGCATGATATACATCTTTTCTAACGTGACAAATCTTAGTAGTTTGAGTTTTATCACTATATTACAATTACATAAACTCCCTTTCAAATACCTTGGGTTTCCAATTACCACCAGAAAGCCTAAGTTTAAGGAGTGCATCCCTCTATTAGAAATGTTTAAAAGCAGAATCAATGCTTAGTAGAATAAGTTTTCTTTCAAATACTAAAAAAGTGCTGCTCATTTGCTTAGTCTTAAGGAACATTCATACATATTGGAACTTACTATGCAAGAAAAGGGGTTAAGACTGACTTCCATCAATCTTATCCAAATAATTCTAGTGGCAAAAAGAATATAGAGATTACATATGATAAAGAAAAAGGTTTGTGATAAAAATTGGAGAATGAATACTAACTCAGGGATACCAGCTTTTGGCAAATCACAAAGAAAAATGAACACTACTGGTACTTTTGTTTAAATGCTGAGGAAAAGAGAACTCATTTACCCCTTCTTCAAATATATGGCAGGGAATGGAAATGAAATATGGTTTTGGTTTGATAATTAGACAAAACATATCCTAGTCATATCTAGAAGTGATCTACATTAGTTACTCACTAGAATCCCTCTCAACCAAAGTTAAAGAAGTGATAAATGCAGGGAACTAGTACTGCAACTTTAGAGGATTTGGCAGACCAGTGAACTACTTCCCTAGTTATTATCCCAACTCAAATAAATAGGATGGAGTCATCTGGCTACCTGATAGTAAGGGCACCTTCAGTAACTCCTTATACTTAAAGGTTACCAAGCCTCACTCTTCAAAGGCTCAATGGTATCATATAGTTTGGGATAAAACTCTAATTCCTAAAACCTCATTCATAATATGGCTCTCAACTAGGGCCAAACTCAAAACTAAGGATAAAATGATAAGCTTGAATTATACTCAATGCAGTTTTTGCTTCTCTGAGGTTGAAACCATCTCGCGTCTTTACTTCCAATGCCAATACACTAGCATAATTTGGTGTAAAATCCAATAACTTCTTAATCATCTCACATTCACATTCCATGCTCACACTAATCATCAAATTCCATGTTCAAACCAATCATATGCATTCACAAATTTAACTTCCATGTTCAAAACAATCACAGGCATTCACAAATTTAACTTCCATTAAAATTCAAAATCAAATTAAAGACACAACGAATGAGGGTATGAAGAAGTGAAAATCAAAACATTTCACTCCATATCATTATCTCAGAGTTGCACTTAAATGGAATAAATGATGAAGATACATTAGATGTTACCTTTGATTCACGATGGCGGCATTGATCCTCAATTTTTAGGAGGTGATGGACAATCATTCCAGATGAGTTGCTGACCCTTCTAGATTGTTATTCGCTGAAGAAGATGATGAATAATAATATAGATTAGGGATTGAGCTTAACAGAATTTAGGATTAAAGAAAAACACATATTAGGGATGTTTGTAGAAAGAGGGAATAAGCAAACTCAGCATATGATGTGACTACCATATATCTACTATTTATTTAACTAATTACATTAATTATTTTATTAAAATTTCAAACATAGAACCTTTGTTCCCCGTAACTTATTTGCTTCCACCTCCACTACTTAAGTCTTTTCCACTAACCCCTTTCCTTTGTAACTCATAGTGGTTAGTTAATGACATGGATTATGGTTACCATTAGCATTCACCGTATATATTTGAAAAAGTTGTGGTGAAAAATAAATGGGTTTAAACAAGTACTTCTGTTTTGATATTGTGAAGCAATTGGATCGTGTTCATTGTTTAAGGAATCTTCTATGTTTTAAAAAATCATACTAAATATATATGTAAACTTATGTTGAATTAAAATATCAAAAATTTTATAAGAAGTTAAAAGTTTCTATATAGTGTAAAACCATGTAAATTATTAATTTTCTTTTTATGAATTTTTAAAAATACAGATGAGTTTCAATGTTTAAATGGAAGTGGGACCCACTTCCAATTAAACATCTGCTCTCCTTCTTCCTTCTTGAAAGTCAATCTTGGTGGCGCACATGCAAATCCGTCACAGACCTCCCAACAGATTAAGAATGTTATCAATGAATCCATGGATGTGAGTGCCTTTGTTACTAATTCTGTGGTAAAAGTCTAACAGGTTTCAATGTATTAATAATTTTGATTGGTTGCTTATAGGAGCTTGTGAAGATGGACACCAAAAATTAACACTGAAAAAACAAGAAATGAAATAATATAAGTGTATTAATAAGATGGACACCGAAAATTCACCTGCATATATGTAGATATTTCTTAATATGTACAAGAGGATATGTTACGCCGTAAAAGGATTGAAACCTTTAGACATCTTGTCTCATTTCTATGCCACAGTTACTAAGTTCCTTCTCCTCACAACAAGTGTTAAGAGGCTCTTATCTCTACATTTGCCTTCACCAAAAACTTTATGATTCTCCAAGGGGATGATTTTCATGTAAACAAATTGAATTAAAGGACAAATTATAGACATCCACAAAGAGCAGACAAGTTAAACTATAAATAAGAAATCATACTACAATCCATGGGATCTTTCACGTAAAAAATCTTTACTTTTCTCTCTATTTTCTTTCTTAAATTTTCGCTCTTTTAATTTCTTTGTTGTTCTTGATGCTTTAAGTAAGCTTAGTTAGCTTGGTACTTTCTTGATGCTTTAAACATGAATGTTACAAGAAATATTTTCAGTAACCATCGAAGTTACTTCAGATGATTAAGGGTCTGCAGTGCAAATCACCCAAAAAAAAGTAACTATTATTTCATTATTCAGCTTATCAGTGCATATTTAGCTACTTTGACACAAACTCAAGTAGCATAAATATAATGATAATCTTGTTAACCTTTCTTACGTGGGATTTGTAATTTTATAACATGTTGATTCAAAACTATCAGGAGACTAATGTCTCGAGGATACAAAGCACTAGTTTTTCTTTGTTCCTATAAAAGAAAGCGAGGTTGAGTTAGTGTTCATTCATTTACTCATCATGATACTTCACATCCGTGTTTTTATTCCCTCTCTTTCTCTCTCTCTCTCTCTCCCCCTTATGCTTGCTATGACCTATTCATGTATAACCAATTGTTACATGAAATGTTTAAGAAGAAAAAGGAAATAGGAATAAATATATTGAAAGAAAACAAAGGAATATTCACATTGATTGTTTGCCTACGTACCAATTTGTTCCAACAGTTATTATCAATATTGAATATGCAGATGATAAGAAAGAAGAAGGAGAAGATAATTGCAAAGGTTGATTCATACTGTTTATTATCGACAACTATTTATAGTAGTGCGGTATTTAACAAACATCTCAATTAAAGGAGATATACAAGGAAACAAACTATACATCAGCTATATACTAGGAAGATTACAAGCTGGGGGTTACAATGGAGATATACAATAACTACAATCAAGGGTGATGATGCACGATTGTAGGAGCAGATTGCTAAGACTTAGGATCTTCAGTCAACAGTTATTTAACCCTGATATAGTTTTTAAGATGACGACGTGTGTTATCATCTTATACATGTTATAACTTGTACTACGGGCATCTTATTTTGTTACTTTTTACTATAACTAATGCTACGGCCATCTTGTCTTCTTTCTACATGAGACTGTTCATTAATTACAATGCTATTAGTTAATACAATGGCCATCTTGTCTTCCAGCTTATTTTTGCATGGCACTATTCATTAATTATTTAATTATCGTAAACACCCATGTTTTTTATTACTCTATTTCGTTATTGAATAGAGTGGGGAGGAGATTCTTAAAATATTTTTCACTTCATTTATGTGGTAGAAAATTGGGAAGATGAAAAGAAATGTAATTATTAATGACTGACTCTCCATTAAGATAGTTGGACCATTTCTCGATTTGTGCATGTCATCCTTGCGCAGGAGCCATGCTAATCTTCTTTATATCGTTCCAATTTTATCGGAGATAGTTACCTGAGAGATTGTACTTTAGAATGGAAGGTGGCGGAATCTATGCTAGCCCTTCAAGTTTGTTAGCATCTATGTCTAATATCTTCAGGTTTTTGAAGAGGGAAAACATGGAAGGTTGCTCTAAGCCTATTAAAGAATTGTCTAAAATGAACAAAAATTGTAGTTTTTGACTATGAACATCGCCCACCCATTTTGGTATCATACCCTATAGTCGATTCCTTTTTAAACAACTCATCTTGGTACCTAAGGAAATCTCGGAATCCCTGTAACTGTATGTTGCAATCACCTAATCCCAAATGATTAAACTTGGCAAAAGTGTCATTGACACTAGTGTTAGTCGTGCCCAATGACAAGTTATTGTATGACATATTTAGGAGTTCTATTTTTTCAAGGTTTAAGGAACATGTCAAATATGGCAGTTCTAGAGAGGTTATTCCTCTGAAGATTAATGTATACAATATTCACGAGGTTCGACCAAGCTTCTGGAATTGTGTCTTGCAAATACTTATTGCCAATGTATAATTGATTCAGGCGAGTACAGTTGGAGAGCCACAGGGGAACTTGACCAGTTAAGGAATTGGAATAAACATCCAACTTGGTAAGCTGTGTCAGGTTTGCTAGAGGAGGGATTTCACTAGACAAATAGTTGTAATAAAGAATCAATGATGTAAGATTGTACTGCTTATCCAACCAAAGAGGGATCTTACTTGAAAATTTATTTCATCCAAGATTTAATTAAACAAACTTAGATGACTTATAGAAAATGGAACTTGACCCGACAACTGGCATCCCTCTAAATTGAGAAACGTTAATGAAGATAAATTTCCCCAGATATCAGGCACGGTGGATGATATGTTCACGTGACTAAGGTCAAGTTTCTCTAGGGCAGTCAAATTTTGAAATAGTCTCACAAGATCTGATATTTTGAGTTGCAAGGATTTACTTGCTGGGAAAGATGGATCAAGAAGACTGAGCCTTCCCAGGTCAAGATAAGAGATCGAGGTGAGACAAATCTGAGATTTCTGAGGGGACTTGGGTATAGAATTGAGAATTGGACAGATTAAGATATGTTAGACGCAAGAAAACCTTTATCTGAGATGTGTTTTGAGAATAGTTAAAGTCGTTATCTCTAAGATTAAGCCTCCAAAGGTGCACAAGATGGAAAAGCATACTGGTGGAGTCGATACAGTCATAGATAAAACTACGGCTGAGATCAAATCCAACTACATGGCCAGTTTGCTCATCGCATTCGACATCATTCCAAAAGCAGCTATCACTTGTGTTCTATCCTTATAGCTCCCAGGATGCTATTTTTGGATATGCCAAAGGATCATTAGAAGCATTGCTTTTGATAAAAATGCTTTGGTTGATTAGCAAGAGGGTTCATTTATACTCATTTCAAAACATTCTATTGCAATTATATCTAAAATTGTCTATATTTTTTAAATTGTCCATAAATGTAAGTTTTTTGATGGTTCATTTATACTTATGCTTTCGTTATTATAACCTAATCATCAATAAGATGCCATAGAAGAAATCATATTGAGCTTTGGACATGGAATTATGTTGAAGGATATACAAAGAAAGAGTTGGTACTGGTGTTTTAAAGCAAAAACTAGGTTCTCTCTCTCTTTCAATATCTGTGTGCCAGTTTTGGGTAGTATTGGTGTAAAGGAAACATAGCTGTTGGTGATTAAAGTAGTGGGTCTGAAATCTGAATCAAAGGGGCAACTTATGCATTCCGTTTTATTGGAAAAGATTGAAAAGCTAAAAGATGAAATAATTCAAGGTTTATCAGTAGCCCCTAACTATGCAAGCCTGAAGCATAAGCTTAATATGTTGAAGGATTTCTTTAAAGCCAAGAGCATCTCAGAGATGAGCGGTAAAGGTGAAGCATTGAAGCACGAAATTAATAAGAAAATGACAAAAGTCATAGACCGACTTGATATGAAGGAGAAGACAGAAGCACTAAAGGCTGAAGTTGGAAAGTTAAGAGCTTCTAATGATGGAGATTTAGATCAAGAGGCGAATGAGATCATTCTCAAGTTAAAGAAAGAGATCGATTTGGCATTTGCAAATTATCTTAAGACCATAGGTTTGGATGTTGAGGTTATGAGAAATACAAAATATTTCGACAAGCAGGCCTCTCGTTGGATAAGCTGGAAATGTTAAAGGGAGAAATTTTCAAAAAAATCGAAGCTATAATCAACTCAACATATTTGAAAAACACGATCTAGTAAGGCAACAAATGTAAGGAAGACAACTAATTCGGCAACAAAAAATAAAACCGAGGCTTTGGAACAACAAATAAAGCAAAGGCTTTCAATTGCTATGAACTCCTTGGAGCTAAAGACAAAGCACGAGTAGTTGAAGTCAAAGATTGCAGAAGCCATAGAAGATCTAGATAAAAGCTTGGAAATGGAAAAGTAGATGAAGTTACTTTGAAGGTGAATGGAAGTTGAATTCAGGAAGAAGATTAGACGCCTAAACAAAATTCAAGACTATTTAGTAAGGAAATCTCAAAAATAAAGTTAGAAGAAACTTACTTATCAGGAAGAGCTTCCTTAATGCTCCTTCTATATACAACCCCTTGTCTCTAACCTCTAGCTCCACCTAAAACACAAAGAAAGAGATTAAATGACATTCACCAATGGAACATGCAAAAGGAAGTGCATGAAGAATGAAATGAAACAACCACGATAGTAGTGAGACTTCTCTAGCTTACTAACATATAAGGCTCTTTAAGAACTGTTAACTTCTGATCAAGAAGACAAGAAAAGTTTCCACATATATCTCTTACTTCTGGATACCTGCTGGCTTGTATATGTTACGTGTACTTCTTGTGATGATATACCAATATTAAACTAAAAAAAGTATGGTTTTTTTTATCTCCTTTAGTTCTAAGAACCTTGCTTATACACTACCTTTATATGGCTTAGGTCTTAGTGGTACTAGCAAAACCAACATTACAGGGCTTTATCCCTTGATTTCATTTTCATTAATTCATTCATTTAACTTTTAAAGAACTTAAAAATAAGTATTAAAGGAATTATTTAAGAATCATTTATATCAAAAGTGATATTTGTATACCTTAAGGATGACAAAAAGGACACAGGTGAAAGATCAAATAGATAATTTTAATCGAATAATATTGGATTTACGAGGTGTTGGGTGCTAAGGATTGAAATTAAGCCATAATCCTTTTGTGTTCATAGCCTAATTTATATTAGAATTTTATTAATACTATTTTGTATGGTAGAAAGGCTATTTCTGTCAGTGATATGAAGGATGCTATGTAATCCAAAGACTTGAAAATAAAGGTCTCTGATATGTATGAATATGGGATTGATACTGATCTCGAGATTTCTAAATTAACTACAAATCAACACTAGTATCAATAGTGGTTTAAACGTAAAGCTTACGACACAATTTTTGTAGACTTGAAAAATTAGAATTTTAATGACCTTAAACTTTTGTGAAAATGAGTGATTAACTTTACGCTTTTGTAGAAATAAAGTTTCACTATACTAGACTTCTTATATTGAACCCTAATTTATAAATAACTTTATAAGGGTTTTGTAAAGTTATGTTTCTTGTTATTCTTTTCCTTTTACCATCTTTCTCGTAGCAATAAAATAAGTCTATCTCTTTCCCCATGGTTAAAGGTCATATGTTGGTTGAACCATATAAATTCTATATTTATGGCTTCATTTATTTTCTTCCTATAGTTTTTATTAACGTGACAATTAGTATCAGAGCTTTATAATTGGTATTAGAGTCTAGGTTTTACTGTTAAGATGCCTCTTCATAAGTTTGATATTGATAAATTCAAATCGAATGATTTCACTCTATGAAAGGTAAAAATGAGAGAGAATCTTATTCAACAAAGATGCACATCTTTGGAAGGAGAAGAAAACTTGCCAGAGAATTTGGCGGCATTGAAGAAGGATGAAACTCTATCAAAGGTGCATAATGCAAAAATGATGAGTTTGAGAGATGAGTTCTAGAGAGGTAGTTGATGAAATAACCACTGTTTTGTTATAGAAACAACTTGAGAATAAGTATTAGAAGAAATCATTTACAAATTGTTTCTATAAAAAGGAACGTTTGTATACCTTGAGGATGATAGAAAGTACATATATGAAAGATCACATTGATACTTTAATCGAATCTTATATTTACAAGGTGTTAAGGTTAAAATAAAATCAAGCTATAATCCTTTGTATTCCTTGTCTAATTTATATAAAAAAAATTATTGATACTATCTTATATAGTAAAAAGGCTACTTTTAAGTGATGTGAAGGATGTTATGCAATCCAAATAGTTGAAAATAAAGGTTGTTCATATGAATAAATACGAATCAAATATGGTTCAAGTTGTTAGCAAAGGATAGGACTAAGAAAATGGATTCTGGAAACAAGAGTAAGTCATAATCCAAATAGAAAGCTAAAGTTTTTCGATACTTAATTATAAAGAAATGGGACACTTTAAAATAAATTGTCCATTGCAGGAGATGGAAAACAAGAAAAAGGAAAAAAATGAAAAAGTAAGTGTTGTTATAGTTTAGGAGAGCTTCGATGAAGAGGATAGAAGAGGCAGTGATATTTTAACAATGAGTAATCTTGACTAGTAATTGTAATGGGCCAGATCAGGTTGGGTTCGACACTACCTATTGCTAGAGTTTAGCCTGAAGATACTTTTTAAAGCCTAAGCCTAAGCCTAGCTTGAAGCTTAATTGAGCTTGAGACGTTTGGCCTGATATTGAGTTTGATTAGGCTTAAGAAGCTCAATCCAATTAGGCCCGAGAAAATTAAACCAACTTCAAGCTCAGTTAACTTTAATTAGGATAAAACTTAATTGGATTGGATTATGCCCAAAAGTCCAAGCTTTTTAGAAAATTACTAAATGGTCCAAACCATTTAGGGTAAATCATGTAGGAAAATCCCGGGGTGTCCATCACATGGACACAGTGAGGAAAACAAAACTTTTTTGTTCCGGGAAGTTCCCGAAAGCCAGGATCCATGTGTATGTATAACCAGTCAAACCATAA
>JANKOE010000005.1:59862927-59874556 GCA_026284465.1 Erythroxylum citrifolium | reverse complement strand
TACATGACTATGAACAAAACGCGCTAAAGGGGATTGCCTTTAGGGCACTACTCTAACAATCTTACGATACTGTACACTCATAAGTCGACTTACACCAGTGGACAAGTCGACTTATCAGTACCGAGCAAGCATAAGTCGACTTACAGATGGTACAAGTCGACTTGCACTTACAAATCATGCCCAAAAACTCAACCCTTTTAAAAAGTATTAAATGTTTCAAAGCTTAATTAGAACATGTCTAGCCAAAAAGCCTAACTCTTTAGATGTGTGATTGAGGCAAATACCTAAATCCTTTATTTATAGAGTCACCCTCCTCTAATTTTTTGTTTCAATTTGCAATTCTCATATTGGGAGGGTTCCATATTTCCATATTAGAAGCGAAAAGAAAAGTTGGAGAAGGGTGACTTTATAAATAAAGCATTTGGATCCTTAACTCAATAATATAATTTCTAAAGGATTGGACTATTGGGCTTAATTTTTCCTAATTGCACTTTGAGCTCTTTGTTATAAATATCATTCACTATTAAAGAAATACTTTGTTAAAATAAATTAACATTATTTTTAATTTAGTTATTGTTTGGGCTTTAGACTTGGCTAGGCTGTAGAGCTTAAGCCCATTTAAAGCCCAAAAATTTTTATAAATAAACACATGAGCCTCGCTTAAAATTTAATTAATTTGAGCCAAGTTCATTGACTACTCTGAGCATGCTTTTTATTGATAATTGTGATGGGTCCAGTATCAGTTTAATTTTGTGTTATTGGATTCAACTTAAACTTACCTTTCATCTTTGTCCTATTAGTATAACACTGCATGAGTTAACTTACAAGGACTCACGACCGTGACTTTCATGCACGGCGGTGCAAGTTAAGTCGCAGTCATGACTTAACACATTTAATTTCCAAAATCCCAGAATTGTCGTGACTTAACACATTTAACTTCCAAAATCGCAAAATTACATATTTTTTTCTTAACATTTTTGCAGTTAATGAATTACGTTGTAGTAACGTACAAGAACATGTTGTTTTCCTAACATTTTGTAGTAAATGTAAGAACATGTTGTTTTCTTAACATTTTGTGGTAAATGAATTACATTGCATTAATTGAATGAACTTCAGTCTGATAACAACAAGATTCGGGTTTGACCTAAATTTGCTTTGACTCCTTTTTTACAAATACAAAACTTTTCAGCATTAAGATAAGAACCACAGTTCTCATTGGAAATACCAACTCCTAAATTGTTTGCTTCTCCCAAATTTTCAAAACCAAATGTTTGTTGTGCCTATTAATCAAAATGAATTTTAATTAATTAATACAATTATAAACATGAAATGCATTTCTTAATAAATATTGAAATTAAGACAAAAACTTTCTTCAAATTACCATAAGTAAATCAATCATGCGTATTGAAAGTAGAATAATAGCACTAATACTTTGTTTACTTATTTTTACATCAATGACCTGGTATGATAAATCATTCGAAGATTATTAATAGATTACAAAAGTAAAATATTACAAATAATACCTGAGAATTTGTTCCAGAAAGATTATGAGTGTAAAGCATAGTTTTGTTATCCATACAAACACCAATTGGATGCATTTCGTATTTGTGATAACCAAGTGGTTCATAAATACAAAATTGAAATCACTAAATGATTATACCCAAAAGACAATATTAGAAACAGAACATAAGAATGTGGTCTACAGTCTCCATGATTGTAAACCATGCTTGTAAAATCCATCAAAACAGAAAGTGGTTGCATTTACTATTTTCATAACAAAATAGGAAAATTTGTTCAAAACAAGTCAAACAACACATACGAAATTATTAAATACTGAAACCTAATCTGATCTTGATGTAATATGGGTTGTTGTATGCTGGAGATAATACGGGTATATTGGGAATTATCTTCAGAATCTTGAATAGAGTAGTTAAAGCAAAAATACTTAAAATTATCATAATATAAATTATATACATTAAAGGTTTGAAAACATAAAATCAACAAAAATATAACCTGAGTATTGGAAAGAGCAATGGAAGTCGAATTTGCCATATTTGTTCAAGTTTTGCAATTTTTTACATTCTTTCTTTTCCTTGAACTTTTCTCTAATCCACCCTTCAATCTCTTACTTGATGTAGGTTTTGTCTTTATTTTGACCTCTTATGTTATTCCTTTGACTAAAATTAATGTCATATTAATTGATTAGATTCATTTCAGTATTTGACCATGGGGTCAACTCTTCATCTTGTGATATTATGTTCTCTTCATAAACTATTTCTCACCTTGCAATATCTCATCAACCATCTTCAACATGTTGAGAAGCTGATCTTTCACAATTTTACAAGTATATCTCCTCTCAGCTGCTCTTGTAACCAATCTCATGCTTAATGCACACAATTCTTTATACCTTATACTTGACACCATTTTAGGATCCATTTCACTTTCATTGATAGTGGAGTTGTTATTATCAAGGTACCACAATTTTGCTTTCTTTGTCCATCTTTTCAAAATGAACTTACTCGGTATTCTCAGAATATTTTTCAAGTTAAAAACCTTCAACAAATGAGAACATAAAATCCTAGCAAACTCAAACTT
This sequence comes from Erythroxylum citrifolium, assembly GCA_026284465.1. Lineage (NCBI taxonomy): Eukaryota > Viridiplantae > Streptophyta > Magnoliopsida > Malpighiales > Erythroxylaceae > Erythroxylum > Erythroxylum citrifolium. The sequence continues at coordinate 59,871,961 of JANKOE010000005.1, read as the reverse complement.
CCAACAACTACAATAAACTTCATCATTTGTGAATCATAAGTGACAATATTAGAGTAGCTCTTCCCTACAAAAGTCATCTCATATTTTGCAATTGTACAATCTTCGTCGCAAACACGAAAACTAGAATCATGAAAATGATTCTATTGATCTTGAAAACATTTAAACACTTCTGGCGTGTAAACAATAGCTACATGCTTTAAAATTTGAATAGGTGTTGATAATGTTGTAGTTCTTACATTACTTCTAAAATTAGCTTTTAACTTATCAAATCGACAATCATCAATAAGCCTCTAGAAGTGATTAAAAATTGTAAAAAGGTCTACTAATAACTCACGTACCTTTTCACAATGCTATTCATGCTCTCACTTCGTTGGGTAGTGGTCATGTCTGCATAAAACATTTTGCGTTCATAAACCAAAGCCCAATTTTCCTTTATATGAAACATACGTTTCAACCAATCATTATCTTCAAGTTCATATTTTTGCAACATCTTATTCTATGCATTGGCAAAATCTTCTTCTTCTTCATAGTCATATATGCATGAGCTGAAATCCTGCGAAAAATCTTTAAATTGAGAAAAACGCCACTCAAATGGATTGCAACATTTTGATAAATATGCCAGATACACAGTCAATGATGAGTTTTCAGCCATCTTGAAGCTAATGCCTTTGCGATCATCGCATCATGATTAATAAGAATAGTTGTAGGCTTTTTCTCAAACATGGCTCTACCAAATATGTCGAACAACCACTCAAATGTAAGAGCAGTCTCATCATATAGGAATGCCACACCACACCCAAAACTGTTGTTTGTTTATGATGGTTTACACTGACAAGCAAAGCAAGTGGACGACCCTCACCATTCTTCTTATAAGAAATATCAAAGCGAATAACATCACCAAAGTCTAAGTAGTCATTCCTCATCTTTGCATCTGATTAAAATATATTAGTTATCAAATCATCTTCATCCACTTGAATGGCATAACAGAAATTAGGATCTTCAACCTGCATTTTATACAAATATTCTAACACACCACCCATATCTCCCTTTTTCATGTCTCCTGTTCTTTTAGATCTTAAATAATTCTTGTAATCCTTCGTAATAAAGCCAAGATTATTTCTCCCACGTATTTGTCTCACTATAAGATCATGGGATTTTTTAGAGGAATCCCCTCATCATTAGCCATTTCAATTTGCACTGTTGTAGCTAAAGATTTCTTTTTGTGGCTTCTATACAAATGTGTTTTATTAGGACTTGAAAGATAGTGATTGTGATCCTCGACAAATTGAGTGACTTGAAATTTTCCAGTTTTCACACTATTAACTTTCATTCTTGCCTTACAACTAAATATTGTTTCTGAACATGAAGCTCTTATATACAAATCTCTTTTATCTAGCATCCTTTTACCTTCAACACTACAATAGAAAAGCCTGCAGCTCAATTTACCATATGTATCTTTGTGACTTCTGCTTCTTCTTATTCCAAAGCCCATATGTTTGGTATAAATTAAATAAAATTGATAAGCTTATTCTTCCATCTTAAACTCCATGCCAAATTTTAGTATTAACTATCTTACAACAGATGAGTGAACTTTGTTCAAATTCTCCTTAGAATTTGAATTCAACAAATCAGTTGAATTTATATTTTGAGTCTTATTGGTAACCAAATCAGTTGAATTCATATTTGGGGTCTCATTGCCAACCAAATTAGTTGAATTCATATTACTACTTTCATTGCCAATGCCAATATCATTCTTATGTTGCTCCTTCTTAATTTCATAATCTAATCGATGATATAGAGTAAATCTACCTTCCATTTCTACACCTATCAAATCCACAAACGAAGCACCATTATTGCATTGTTTTTAGATAAAATTATTAACAAAATGAAAAGCGAGTGTTTAGAAAATACTGGGACATATTTTAATTTGCCATGCATACCTTATTTAATTCCTATAAAAGAAAAAGTGATTGGAGAATTAAAGGTTTCACGGTAAATTCTTCTCATAAAATGAATAATATGTTTTAGAAGGTCTTAACCATAAGTTAATATTAAGTAACTCAACCTTTACAATATACATTAATTATCACTCACGTATATGTATAAACAGAAACTATAAATAAAAACAAAAAAGTTAGATACGAATGAATTCCAAATATATTCAAAACACACTGTAAGGAAAACATAAATAACAAATTCAGTTTAACAACCACCAGACCCAATGACTAAAGTACCTTATATCTCTCCATATTAAATTTAATAATAAAACTAAATTAAAAAATGATGTATTCTTGACAACAATGTCATATTATAAAGAATTCAAAAGAGGCAGACCTCAAAATGACACATTTACGAAAAGTTAGGTCTGCTGAGCCATTCCTAAAGAATTGCTTAAAAATAGAGATACAGAGAGAGGCAATGGTAATAAAAATAAGTGAGCTTAAGAATTGCTTTAACATAGAGATACAGAGAGAGAGAGAATGATAATAAAAACAAGTAACAAAAAACAAACAAAACTTACTAGAGAAGATATTTGAAATTTGTCAAAAATATTATCTTTCTTCCCCTGCTGTGACCTTCTACTTCTTTACTAGCAAATTAAATTTGTAAAAATATGTTCTTTCTTCCCCTGCTGTGATCTACTTCTTTACCAATAAAGTTAATTTGCTTTGTGAGAAGGGAAAAAAAGTTTCAAAAATATGAAAATCAGATAACAAAGAAGCGCAGAAACAAACAAGTGAAATGGTTGGAAATCTTAGTTAAACATTGCTTTGGAAATGACAAACAATTATCGATTACAATCATCATCATTATGGTACTCTTATTTGTAATGAATATATTAATATTTAATTTTTTTAATTTGATAATTTTCATTTTAATTCATTAGTGCACAAATAAATAAATATAAAAATTTTATCGCTAATATCCACTCTTTTTTTACATTTATTTCTTAATTTCAATTATTACATTTTATGTTAATGTTACATTAGTAGTATAATTGTATTAATTAATTCAAAATAATGGTTGTTCTTCCATATAAATTGAAACTCATGGCACTGCACGACCGTGAGTTAGGTTGCACGGTTGTGCAGCAATTAAACAGTCGTGTAGCATATAATCTTAGTCTTTCTAGGATTCCTGCTCCATCTTCGTCCTAGAAAGAAATCATCCTAAATGTCGCATAATTTTATGTGGTTGAGATTAGGGGATCTGATTTGGGTTTTACAAGGTGTAGGAAGGGGGGGGCGAAGAGACTCATAGTGAAACAATAAGAGGGCGACTTCTGTATTGTTTACAAAAAAAATGATAAAGGATGTCAGCACTATCAATGCTTCATCATTATTCATACTCCATCCTTCTCCCTAATTTTGTAATAAATTTACAAGGGTAGGAAGGAGGTGAAGAGAAGAGAGGGGGATTTCTGTAGTGATATGAAGAAGATTATAGAGTACATCGACTGGGTCGGCTTGGCTCATAAGCTACGCATTTTGGGAAGAGTAATAGAGTGTTTAAAATTTAAGAATAACGACGATGTTGTTAAGTTAGATAGAATAAGACAGGGTTACATTAAACAGAGCATCTGGACTCGATCACAAAAGCTATTTAGTACACTGAAGGCTGGCTAACGGGTTAGTGTTATATGCACCTAAAATAACACAAACAAATTAGGGCTTTGTGTTTGAATTTTATTTTGCTTTGTCTTTTAATTATTATTTTTTAGAAAATTTATTTATATTAACATTCTATTTTTATCTTTTTATTATTTATTATTTATAATTTTTTAAAATCAAAATTTATTTAAAAATAAAATAGATCACTAACATTTATAAAATGTGATCACTCCTTAAGAATGTTATGTTATGGAATTTAAGGGGTTCCATTCTTGAAAACTAAATCACATAAGGCATGATCTCGCTTTATGAGTTTTAGTATTCTATAATTTTAGATGACTCTTACCTTAACATGAGTTATGTAAGGCGTGATCATGGCTTATGAATTTTAGTAATCTAGAATTTTGGGTTTTTCATTTTGACAATTGAATCGCATAAGGGGTGATCTCACTTTATGAATTTTAGTATTCTGAAATTTTGGGACCCAGTTCCCCCTTAAACCAATAAACTAACTTCTCAAGGATAAATAAATGAAAACTATATATAACTAAAACATAGTTAATAAAATTATCATTTATTGGGTTGCCTCCTAAAATTGCAATCGTTTAATGTCATTATGATTGATGGGAATTTTTTTTCTCAATCTTCTACATAATGGGGAAATGCTAAATTAATATTTATCACACTTGAAACCATTATATCCTTATAAAATGGTTTCAATCTACGTCTGTTCACCTTAAAAATATTCCTGGTATCTAAAACTTTTATTTCCATTGCACCTTAAAGAAATACAATAGTGATAACAAAAGGACCAAGCCATTTAAAATGTAACTTACTTGGTATAAGCTTTAGTTTAGAATTATATAATAACACTTTTTGTCCCACCTCTATATGCTTCCTCAAGATCATATTATCATGGAACAATTTAGTTTCCTCTAGCTCTTGTAATTGTAATTTCTTTGCCTCCCTAAATTGTTCCAAATCCATATTGCAATGTTGCATTGTCCACTAAGCTTTATGTTCAATCTCCACTGATAAACGACAAGTTTTATTAAAAACCAATCGATAAGCAGACATTCATATCGGTCTTTTGTAGGTTTTATAGTACGCCCAAAGAGCATCTTCTAGATGTAAGCTCCAATTGTTTCATCTCTGATTAACCATCTTTTCAAAAATATAATTCACTTCTTTATTCGATACTTCTCCTTATCCATTCATTTATGGATGGTAAGTGTTAGCTACTCAATGATGCACTCTATACTTCTTAAATAGAGTTGCCAATGCTCTGTTGCAAATTTGGCTTTCCCTAGTCACTAATAATGGCTCGTGGAGCTCCAGTTGTATTGAAAATATTAGACTTTATAAAACCTATAATAGATGTAAAATCAGTTGTCTTGGTGGCTTTTGCTACCACCTATTTCGAAAAATAAATCAATCACCAAAAGTATGTAAGAGAAACCATGAGATGAAGGAAAATGGCCCATAAAGTGAGCACCACTTACATAATTATGATGAAAGCTAAGACAGAACGATGTTCATCCTCTCGTATACAACACTTAAGAATTTGATCAAAGTAGAACTTTCATAGGTGTGGTTCATACCAAATATAATATTTTGCTTCATTCGTTATCTCTTCCTTCTTAGAATTACTAATGTTATTAGGTAAACTTCTAATTAATAAATAATTAACAAGGTTTGCATATCATGGAACCATACCATTCATTGGAATAATTGCTCATCTGGAAAGTTTTAGAAATAGGTGAAATATCTTCATCCCTTACCAACCTACTCAAATGGTTTGCTACTGAATTTTTTGCTCTTTTTCGATCCCTTATTATCAAATCAAACTTTTAAAGTAGAAAAATCCATGCATCAACTTCGATTTATACTTTTTTTATGAAAATATATTTCATTGTTGTATGGCTAGGATATATAATAACTTTAGAGCCAAGCAAATAAGATCTAAATTTATCATTGCTAAAAGCTCCTTCTCAGTTGTAGAATAATTGCATTGTATATCATCAATATTCTTGAATAATAATAGATAACATGACTTTGTTTCCCAATCCTTTTTTCTAAAATAGCTCCCATTACATAATTGTAAGCATCGCATATGATCTCAAATAGTAGTTCCCAATTTAATGGCTAAATAATAAGTGCGCTTGTCAATAATGCCTTAAGTTTGTCTAAGGCTTGTTAATAGTCCCTCCCAAATTCAAACAAAACAACATTTTATAGCAACTTTGATAATGGTATCGCAATCTTGGAAAACTCTTTAATAAATCTATGATAAAATCTTGTATGTATAAGAAAAGATTGAACTTTCCTAACATTTGTGAGGTAAGGTAAGTTCAAAATTAAATCCACTTTTTCTTTATCTGCTTATATGGCCTTAGATGAAATTACATGTCCTAAAAGAAGCCTTGATCAACAATAAATGAAAATTTTCATAATCAACACCAAATTTATTTTAATGCATCTTTTGAGAACCTTAGACAATTATTTAAACAATCTTCAAATGAATCTTTATAAACATTGATATCATCCATAAAACTTTGTATATCTTTGAAATATACGTAGAGCATTACAAAGATCGAAGGTCTTTCATTTGAAGGCTTATGTTTCAAAAGGAAATGTAAAGGTAGTCTTTTCTTAATCTTCTTAAGGAATTGCTATTTGGTAATAACCTGAAAAACCATCCAAAAAGAAAAAACATGATTTACCCACAAGTCTAACATTTGATATATAAAGAGTAATGAGAAAAGGTCCTTTCTAATGGCTAAGCTTCCTAAAGTCTATGTACATTTGCACCTATTATGTACCCTCTTTGGTACCAACTCATCATTCTAGTTTGGCATAATATGCACTATGCTCACCCATTCACTATTCGAGATTGGATAGATTATATCTGCATCCAAAAGTTTTAGAATCTCTTTCATCACCACATATTTGATTATTAGATTGAGTTTTTTTGGGATCCTCTTATTGGCTTAGCATTTTCTTTTTTAAAAAATCATATGTATACAAATTGTTGGACTAATGCCTTTTATGTTAGCTAAGGTCCAGTCAATTGTAGTTTTGTACTCCCTAAGTAGAGCTACTAGCCTTTCCTTTTGTCGTTTAGTCAACCTTTTTGGGATAATTGCAAGTAATGACTATCCTTAACCTAAATAGACGTATTTTAGGTGGTTAAATAAGGCCTTCAATTCTATCTTCAGAGCCTATGAAATAGAAGGCAACATTTTCTTGTGAATTATAGTAATTTCAGCATTTAAAGTTTTCAAATCTATTAGCATCACTGATAATGATTCTACAACTTCATAAGTTTTATCAACTTGCTGATTCACTTCCAATTTAGTATTAAAATTTGACTCATCATCAACACTTTCTTCTTTAAATATATACTACACAATTAAATCCATAATAGCCATATGATAAACAAAGTGAAAATTGATAGGATACTAAAAATATTAAATTTTTACTATCTTTTCATCAAACTCAATAGAAAGAGTAACCTCATCCATATCAATTTTTGTCTTAGCTATCTTCATGAACAAACTACCTATCAAAATTGAAGCTCAATGTTCTATATTTTTTACATCCATTTTTAAGATAAAAAAACCTACTGGAAATACCAAAACATTAACTTGGAATGAAACATTATCTATAACACTAATAGGACACACATAAGAACAAGTAGTTAGCTAAATAATCACATTAGTTTCTTGTAAAGAATTCAGATTTAAAGTTTGGTAAATTGAGTATGACATGACATTGATAAATGCACCTAAATATAGCATGGAATGCTTAATATTCTTATCACCAATGATATAAGGAAGTGTAAACATACCTAGATCTTTGCATTTTCCTAGTAATTTCCTATTTATCACAACTAATACATTCTTACCCAAAATTATTCTCTCCTTATCCTTCAACTTCCTTTTATTTCCTTATAGTTTGGAATTTGCTTGATGACTTATAGAAGTGGTATATTGATTTCCACATTTCTGAAGGTTTCTAAGATTTGTCTTTCATATTCTTCTTCTTTTGATTTAGCCAACCTGTAAGGAAAAGGAGGTATGCTTGCATTAGTCAACATCAATAAAGATAAATCATCTTCTACCTTTATTGATTCTTGAGTTAGATATTTTTTCTCCTTTGTCATGATTTTCTATCTTTATCAGTAAGGAAGATCCATATTGAATTTCCTTCCTACTTCTAAATATCATTACACTCACATTCTCCTTACACTTCCTTTTGTGAAGGTAATTTTCTTGATGTTTGCACATCTAATTTACTAATAGAGGTGACTAATTGAGTGATATGATTTCCTAAGTTATGAAGGCTTACTCTTGTTTCCTGTTGAAAATGTTAAGTATTAGTAGCAAGTGCCCTAACAATTTCATCTAAAAATATACCTGAATTTGAAGATTGAGATTAAGCATATATAAGTGCTTGAGGTTGTTTATTGAAATTATTAATTTGGTGTCCTTATTGCCCTCCTTAATTTCCATATCTAAAATTCAGATGATCCCTTTATCTCGAATTATAATGATTAGAATAATACATATTTGTTAAGGTTGACTAGGAAATTCCCTTAGGCCCCGTTTGGTTGGCACGGATTGTTGACTGGGAAAGTAATCTTTTTCCTAAAATTTAAATTATTACGTTTGGTTCGTTTTTTTAGTAGTTAGGAAAGTAAAAACTTTCCTAATTTAGGGAAAGTAGTCGGACTTTCTCTAGATTCTAAATCCCAACACACCCTTGGTATTTAGATTACTTTCCCTGAGAATTTAATCTAAAAACTATACTGGCCAATTTAACTCTTCTTTCTCTCCCTATTCTCCAACAACTCTTTTATTAAAACACTACCTCCTCCTCTAATATTCTTATTCTACAACAACTCTTTTTTAAAAACACGACCATTCTTCAAATATTCTTCTTCTTCTGCCGTTATTACGACTTTTGCTTTCTTCTTTTATTCAGATATTCTTCTTATCCTTTTTTTATTGGACTCTTTAACTCTTTTCTCTTCTCAATCTATGGTTGTTGTTTACTAAGTATTGCAAAAGGGTAAAGTTCCCACCTTTTTACTTGTAGAATAGAAAAATCTCTGGGTGTGTTGACTTGTTTATCTCTGGTCTTTGAGGAGTAGAAATCTGGCCTTTAGGGGTTGTTGTATTAGGAACAACTAATCTGGTACAAATCTCGTAAAAAACGTAGTATTTCATCTTCTGGCAATAGGAGGATGTGAAGCTACATAACCATATGCAATGGTTTCTACAGCCTCCGACCACTGCTGAGATATGCATATACTTGATGATGGGTCTTCCTGTTTCGGTGAGGATGTAGGAAAATCCCGGGATGGACATCACATGTCCAGGCAGCGGAAAACAAAAATTTTTGTTCCCGGGACTTTCCCG
>JANKOE010000005.1:59832219-59844004 GCA_026284465.1 Erythroxylum citrifolium | reverse complement strand
GAATTAAAGATAAATTAAAAGGAGTTTTAATTTATCTAATTCTAATTATGAATTAGAATTATAATTTATAATCGTTGCCAATATATTTGAAAACCTAATGGGTCTCACATATAGAATGGGTTGGAGAGAACAAAGTTACTTGATTGTAAAGTTTGAGAAACGTTATGATTAAATATGAGATATTTAATAAATAAGGATCAATATAAGATATTGAATCATATTTGGACATAACTGGTATTTAATTAGAATTATTTGTAATTCTTATTAAAGTTTAATTGAAATTAATATTTAATTTCAATTAAATTACTAAAACGTCCAAAGCTTATTATAAATAGACTTGAGTTCTATGGAGCTAGCACTTCATGCTTAACCCTCTCTGTAAAAGTTACGGAGTTCTCTCAACCTATTCTGTGGATACCGTTAGAGGCCAGACACTTGTGCGGCTACGGTGGTTGAGACGGATCAGTTTCAGAAACAATTCGAGGAATACAACAAGACAAAGATCAAGCTTTAGAGTAAGGTACGAATTAAATTTCGCTTTATTATGATTCGTGTTAATCATTTTATAGAATTAAATAGATATTGATTTTCGAGGAATCAAAAGTCACGAAAAAGTTTCTTCATTATTCCGCTGCGGTCAGATTAGATCTAGACCTGATTTCCCAACATGTATGACTGAGCAAAATGCTAATGAAATTAAAAGCCCTTTCAGCCCTGCATGTTAGGGAAATGGCTTGGTACTTATTTCATCTCTCTCGCCAACGTTGGTTCAAGCACCATATGAGAAAGGTAAAGGCCATTTTATAGTTGGTTCCTTTATAAGAGGACTCTCATCTGTTGTTTCCCAGACAGTTAATGTGTCAATTGAGCGTGTTAAACTTTTGATTCAAAATTAAGATGCGATGATCAAAGCTGGTCAGCTATCTAAACCATACAAAGGTATGTTAGACTGCTTTTCTAGGACCATTAAAGATGAGGGTGTAATTGCTCTTTGCAGAGTCAGTATTGCAAACGTTGTCAAATGTTTTCCAACCTAGGCCCTTAAATATGCATTCAAGGATTACTTCAAGAGGATGTTTAACCTCAAGGAAGGTAAGGCTGACTACTGAAAATAGGTTGCTGGGAATTTAACATTAGGTGGACTTGTTGGTGCTTCATCCCTTCTTTTTGTTATACATTGGATCATGCCAAAACACGTTTGGCTAACGATGCAAATATTGCTAAAAGGGGTAATGAAAAGAAGTTCATTTTATGATTGTTTCTTTTTTATCGATTCTATAAGCCTCCTTAACCATGGGGACAAGGTTTTCTAAAGGAGAAGGAATTGTTACGAATAAAAATAATATATTCATTATACAACTGTACTGATATAGGTGGATAGTAATACAATACTTGTAACCGTTTCGTTAGGAGAAATGAAGATGAATTAGTTGTGTATCTCTCCTCTCTCTCTAGAGTTCTTTGCTATCTCTCTTCCTTTGGACTCTTCTCTCTTGTGTTCTTCATTTTGATTTATAACATGCCATGACTCAGCGCGTACAACACCACCACACAATTCTCTCTCATTGTTTTCTCCCCCGACGCACTTCCTTATCTCAACATCCCTACCAATATCGTCATCGTGTTCTCGTCCAACAACTTTCTTTTTTAAAATTGATCCTTAACTTTCTGAAATTTACGTTACCGGCCAGTACCACTTGAATCACCGTACCGATAGGTACCAATAAAGTAAGTTTTGTACCTTTTTTTGGCCGGTGTGAAACTCTAAACGTTGGTCATGCTCGTGCCTTTAAACAAAACTTAGTGTAGAATAAGATTATTGTTTGTATGCTCAAATTCGTTAAACAGTTAAAAATATAAATATTCTTTGTAGTTTAAGTAATTTTTTTTTAAATTTGATCTTTAAAAATTTTGAAAATGTTCTCTTTTAGTTTTCAAATTTTAATAAAATTTTTCTCTAAAATTATGGTAAAAACAATAATGAAGTACACATAGTATAAACATCTGATATAAATTAATCAAATGTTATTAATATGGTAATTAAACTTGAATCAATTAATAATTTAAAAAAATTAAAATAAATTGTTAATTTTAATCGAGCTCGTTAGTTCAATTCGAGTTTAAGAACTGAGTTAAATTGTTATGTAAACAACATTTGATTAGTTCATGTCTGATGTTCATACTACATGTGTTTCATCATTATTTTCTAACCAAAGTTTAAGAGAAATGTTTTTCTAGAAAATTGAAAATTAAAATAAATTTTCTCAATAATTTTAAAGATCAGAGAATTTTTCTAAAATTTTTTAAACTATAGGAGAGATCTAAGTCTTGTATTGTTAGTTAAAATAAAACTTTGAAAACTTAACACCTTAATGTAATCATGAGGTCGCTTATATCTTGAACTACAAAAACTTGACACTTTATGTAATTTTTGCAAAGCTTCTTTTAGAGGTAACTATTTTAGCCTATGTCTCACGAAACTTTTTTTTAATCACATAATCTCTCTTTTAACTTGTGTATCAAACTATTCTTTTTTTAATTTTCAAGATGTTTAACAGGAATTTCAGGTGTCACATAATTGTGTATTAAGCCATGTTCAACTAAAAATTGTATTTTAAAAAATTGTTCTTTTAAACTCTTTCAATTCTTGGGAAAATCCATCCCAACGCAATATTTACTCAACAACATCAGTAAGTTATGTCCAAATTAAGTGTCATTATCATAGTAGTTGTTCAAATATCTTCATTTTTTTATTTAACACCTCCATTTGCATTCTAAGTCAAAATATAATCATAATGAGTACATTTATCCATAAAATAATTTATAAAGGACAAAATATTAAAGAAGGAAAAAATATGTCATTTTACATTCTTGTCAAATTCTTCCACATTTTAACTTTTACTTATCCTTATGCAAGCATACTCTCTTTGGTAAACATCAATTAAAAAGCTTCTCATAATTTATTCTTATGATATCAAAAAGCATATATATATATATATATAAAGATATAAATCCGAGGAATCACGTAAACATAATGTGTCATAGTTGAAGATTATATGAAATTTAAACAAAAATCAACATAACAATTCCATTCAAAAACTGATAAACTTTCTCATAGATTTTGCTTTAAGTTCATGGTTTAAGTATTATGCTCTAGTTCTTATAAAAATACAGTACCATAGGCTTGATAATACATCAAAACTCCACAACTTAAATTATATGAACGTACAAATCAAAAGGTCTTTATTTATTAGTTAAAATAGGGTTAGGGTAAAAAGTAAGGAATTTTCTAGATAAATAAGGTTAAACTAAGGAAATTAATAGAGTATTCGAAAAATATGTTAGATAGACAAAGTAATTAGGAACTTATAATCCATATTATAACTTCAAATACTTAATAATTTCTTCTTTCACTCTATTTTCTCATCATGAACATTGACTATTAATATCATGTCATACAAATAACTCTTTTCTTTTCTCTTCTTTTTTGTACATGTGAAATATTCAAATTTAAATATCTATGTCAACTATTCAAACACTTTATATTTATAAAAATACTACTTATTCACTAGGTAAACCCCACATTTATTACGTTCCTCTCTTTACAAAACCCTTTTTATTAATTTGATTCAAATGTCGTGCTAACCCTTAATTTAGATAAAGATATTCCAATTTAATTTCGAGCTCATATAATGAGTTTTAATGAAAGAAAGAGAGTTTTTTAAGTCTTAAAAGGGTTGATAAGGATATTTTATCAGCTTAGCTATTTAAGTTAAACAAGTCAATTCAAAGATGATTTTACCCTCTTTCATATATCCATATAAAAATGTAATCTTAAAATAGTTCAAAGCAAGTTTTAGATAAACTTCTAACTTCCCTTTTAAAATGAGTTTCTAGATAAACTTCTAACTTCCCTTTTAAAATTGCTATTAATGTTAATTAAAGTTTATTCCTTAAGTTAATCAATTATTCAATACATGTAACCTTCCTACTTAATTGGTTTAACCTCATTGCATGCATAACAATTTAATCTATTTGGAAAAAATAAAATAATTCAATTAAATAAATCCTAAAGCAATTCCTTTCTCACACTTAAAAACTATATTATCTTAAATTTAAAAATTAAAAATGCCAAAGAGAAAATAACACATACTTAAGAATCATAAATAATAAAATAAACAAACAAAAAAGGAACTATAAAAGCCAATTTCTTAAGTTACCTCATAATTAACAATATTATTTATTTTCATAGACTCAACTCAACTTCTCTTTCTTCAACTGACATTCATTATAGGTGGCTTCATTCCTCTTTACAATTAAAGGGTGGATATGGCTCCCTCTTTAAGTAGGATGCAATCTGAATATGCATTCATATTACTTGCCTTAATATCTTATTGATGTGACTTTTTAAGGTCATACAAGGTTATAATAGTTTCTTACAACTTATACTCCTTGTGAATTCCTCATTCTCATTGTTAAGATGCTTATATATGACAACTTCCAATCTATCCTTTATTTTAAGTTCAAAAAATTCCTATGCTAATGAATCAATCATATCAATCAAATACATATGATTATCATCATTAGGTTCTTTCATAGAATCATGACTGATAAACTTAACAATTTGACTATCAAATTTCATAGTAAGTGTGCTAGTATAAACATCTATCTTAGTCTTAGGGGTTTAAATAACAGTCTTCTTAATAAACAACATATTATTGATCATCATTCTCTATATTAAGTACATAAAAACCAACCAGAAAAACCATATCATTTGCTTCCATAATAGAAACTTCGATATACCCTTACGATATGCATAAAAGCTATCAACTTGTTAAATCATAATACTAGATTTCTTAGAAGGTCCGATCATTAGAGAAGCATAAGTAAGATATGACATGACATTAATATATGCTCCTAAATTTATCATAACCTTTTTAATTTTGGCATTACATGTAGTTTAAGGAACATGAACTTACACATATCTTTACATTTTGTTGGAAGATCTTCTTTGAATAACTGTAGAGAAATTCTTCCTAACTCTTATCTCCTCTCATCCTTTAAGCTTTAGTTTCCACATATGTTTACTTTTTTTAAAAAAATTGACATGAATGGACATTTTTTATAACATGAAAAGGGGAATATTTGCCTTGCATATACAAAAAAGTCTCACACAAATATTAAGGTCACTCATATTCTTAAGATTATGCTAAAGTTTGAAGAAAAAGGAGGTACTAATTTATAGTTAGAAAGAGGGGAGACTTGCACTAAGGTTCAATTGCAACCTCTTCTTTCTTTGCATCCTCTTCATCTATACAAAGAACTCCCCTTTTTAGTGTCTAACATATATTTGTTCTATGAAAACAATAATAAAAATGAAGAGTTTTGATTATATGAAAACAATTATAAAAGTATAACTAAATCAAAATACAAATTAAAAAATATATAAAATAAACCTCGATCTGGTCCACATTCACTACGAAAATTATGCATCGATTATCCATACCAAAATAAATTAACTTATACTTCAAATATTGATCATCATAATTATTTCTTGCCTCTCCTTAATTATAATTATTTAGAAAGAAATATAGTCCAATTAACCCTAACTATAAAATATTCTAAGTCACATGCATGAAGACCTAATCTAGTGATGACTTTAAGAATTAGAAAGATATATAAATCAAAAAAACACAAGCAAAAGTGATTCCATTTAATTTAGTTGATTGTTCTTTCTAGGATTTAAGAATTTTGATCCCAACAATCTATTAAATTTAATTGTTTCATTGATTAGAAGAATTAAACAATTATAGATTTAATACCTAATTTAACAATATATTGTAACAAATAAAAAACTAGTATGCTTTATAATAATTAAGTGACATAATCATAAAAGGTAACACAAAAGAGCATCGATATTTGATATATAAATTGAAATATAAAAACAAATCAAATTTTATGAATTAATACATCATAAGATTTCAGTTTTTTGAACAAAGTGTAGAAAATTAATCAAGTAGGGTTGTGGGCAAAAGAAAAAAATATAAGAGAGATAAGAAAACAACTATTAATGGTATTAGGCTTCGCCCGAGCTTTGACTAAGTAAGGATTGATTGGGTCTAGGCCCGATGTAGTCCCTTTTTAATTTAAAAAGTAAATAAATTTTAACCAAAAATAAATTTTAAAAATTTTATAACAAACTTTGTTATCCTAAAACTTATTTTCATAAAAAATGTTAGTATGTGTTATTTTTATATAAAAAAAAGTGTTCTTGTATCTCATTAATTTTTATAACGAAGTCTATTATTTTAAGCCTTAAGTTCAATTTTTAAACATGGTCTATTTCAAATTTCTTATTTTTGGTTCAATTATCTCATATCTAATAAAGAATCTATATTTATTTTATTTTTATTAAATTAATATTATTAAGTTCATTGTCTTACTTTGGATACAAAAATAATAAAAATATATTTGCTTAATTTTTTTAAAATTAATGTCGCTTGAAATTATTATCTCTTTTTTACTAGCTATTGTTTTCTTATTTAAGTCTAGCAATAACATGGTGCTTGATTCATTCAAAATATGAAGGAATAATATCGTAATATCAATTCATGAGTTTGCCTTTGTAACAAATATCACAATAATATTATGAATATTATTTTATTACCAAAACAAAAGAGTATTATAGTGATAATATTATCCAAATGAAAAAAGATACAGAAAATTGAAAAGAAATTATCAATTATAGCTGGAGAGTGGAGGCTGAAGATGAGTAAAAAGACAAAGACAATAGTATAGAGTTTTCTTTATTAACCTGCATAAAAACACATAAGCAAAGATTTATATCTTCAATTATAAAAAATTAAAGCAATCATATGAGAAAAAAGTAAATCCAGAAGTAAAGATTAAAGAAAACAAACTTGCAGTAGAGGAAAAGGGCTAGCCAATCATCATAATTAGGATCGGCAATAATTCACATAACTTCATCTGTATATAGAAACATTATTATGTAATTTATACTTGATAATGGAATAGTTGTATTAAATGAGTATTTAGCATATGATAATCATTATACCTTCATTATTTAATTTTTTTTATAAAAAATTCAGTTGGAAGACTAGTCTTTATATAGGTACTTGTTTCAATTTAAAAAAGACACTATAAGATAGTATAATATATCATTGTTAAAATTATTAAGGTAAAAAAACTAGCATATCATAAAGAATAGAGTTTATCGTGAATATCTTCATCATTTAACCAACTTCAGGCACACATAAGAACTTCTTAAGTATTAGGGTGAAATTGAGCAAGATGAGGACTAATTATCTAACCACCAATGCTAAAAGCATATTCTAAAGTAATAGTAGATACTAGAATTGCTAAGAGATCTTGTGCAATTACTTACATGATCTAAAGCACATCTTTATGTCTTCCACGATAGCAATATATCAAATTCCACATTTTCAACCTCTATCATAACGCCTACCTCTAAATAGTTGTCCAACTCCATCTTATTATAGAAAGTCCTATCCTTTTTTTTCTTTGATAAACATTGTAAATGTGGGATTTATATTGGTCTTATGAACTTAGGCCGAACTTAAACCTAAAATTGGAGCTAAACTATTGCAATCATGTTTTTTATTTAATATTAGTCGATAATTATTAAACAAATCATACTAGAATTGTTTAATGATATCAACATGCTTTTCAACCTGATCACCATACAACATTTGATAATAAAAATAACCTCCCTCCATATTATATCTTGGGTCTAAAACAAAAATGATTGCTACAGTTTATATAAGCATATACTAGTAAAAATTATGTTTCTCCATTATCTACTCTAGCATAACTAGGATTGCCTCATTGGAATTAAATATTCAATCAGATAAAGCTGTCAAGATGTGACATATACTACGAAAGCTACTATGTAAAGTTGAATATTTTGTTCCTAAGAACAACTCAATAGCATTATAAAATATTTCCAACTTTGCATAGAATGCTTTAGCCAACTCTAATTGATGTTATGTCAGTAAGCAAGTATACTAAGAATTTGTTTGACTTAGCCTACTAAACACCTAAATATACGTGGCTATCAACTCTAACATCTTGAATGTTTAATTCCATCTAGTAGGAAAATATAAACCCAACATTTTCACGAATAAAATGCGTAGTTATCGTGCTATATCTTTAAAATTTTCAACTGGTTTAGGTGTTACACTCTAATATACTATGCTATTGGGATCGACTCTACTACTTTATCACTCCAAACCATCCTTTATAATCAAGTTCACAAATTGCATAAAACAATGCATATAGAATACCATCCTACCAACCAACTGACTCCTAACCCGTGACTTGTTCTTTTACTTTTAGATTATTGTATCATCTGTGCTGTAGTTATTAAGAGTTATGGTAGATAAGTTGGTGTTAATATTCCAATCCATTAAACAATCCACCAATATAGTTGTCAACCTTTCACTTGTATACAGTGCTAGCACATAAATAAACCTACTATTAAAAATATGAACAAATATCAATTATAACATAATCAATAAATAAATGATAAGAATAAAGAATATAATTTGCCTCAGTAGTCGAATACATAGAGTCCAATAATTATTAATATAGTGTGTCGTCTCTATTACATAAACCTTTTTTTTTAGTTTTTATTTGTCCACATATCTTGTGTGATGGCTATTCATCTATGAGTACTTAATAAGATCTTCAATATTTCTTTATTTTGATCATCATAAATTTTAAAAATGTTCTTATTCATGATATTCCAAGTCAAGATTTTGAAGGTCAATAAGAGTGAGATGACAAACATCCTGAACTTTTTACTATCGATAATAGAAAGTGGTTGTTCATCAATAACAATCATATTAGCTAGCAAAAACTTTAATTTGATGTTGTCATAACTTGTGGCAATCATCTTATTCTCCCTCTCATTTGGTTAGAGGTAAAGAATGTTTGACTCTTGATACGATCATGTTTTTATTACAAGACTCAATATGTCTCTTCCAATAAGAGGTTCTGCCTTTAGAATCCTTAACCAACAACTTATGACAATACTTACATTTGGCCTTTTATACTATGTCTCTTGATCTAGTCTTATTGAAGTGATTATAAAAAACCACTTCTCAATAAGCCTGCTTCTTCAACCTAAATCATTTCTTCATTTCGTATTGTAATTAGGTCTCTCTATTGGTATATTGTTTAGTACCAAATTAAAACACTCTACTGAAAGAATATGCTCATCCATATGAAATCATCAACATAAATTCACATATAATTTAATAAACATTTGACATGTATATATTAATGAGCAAGACGTCGTAGCAAAAGTGAGGACATACACTCACATTGTATGAAGCAAGAATCAAGAGAACTTCCATTATCTGATAATTTTTATGTTTAATCCATCAAAATAAATGAGATAGGTATGCAAGGAATTTTTCAAGTATAGAAAGAAAGAAAAATTAATGCATTTTGAGATTAATTTTAAGGAGAACTAAGAACTATAGAGAAATTAGAAATCCAACAAGTATGTTAAGACGAAGACCTAATCAACACTTCTAGCTTTACAGGTCCTAAGAACACATTTAAAACAATCTATTGTATTACTTGAAAACATTGCAGTATTATAATTTAGTAAGAAAGATCCCCATTAATAACTAATTCATACCCCGTGTATGATGAACAAGATGCCATATTCAATTTCACTGTACAATTACAACCATTTTTTGACTTTCTATAAAACCTCCAACCTTGTGATTAATGGCTATAGGAAAAATTGACAAACATAAATCACATAGATCATATAATACCACCCATAAATGAAATTTTCAAAATCCCTAAATTTACATTATGCTTAATTCTAACAAAAATGCATTTCCTAAAAAATTATCTAAGATGCACTACACCATTATGTGTTCCTTAAAACCTAAGTTCTTAGAGGCAAGATTCACAGAGATGTCAATTGAAAATATCAGCTTATGAGAAATTGTTTTTGTATATTTTAGTAGCTCCAACATTAAAAAATATGGTCAAATTAATACATAAACACCCATAATATTCCAGTTCTCTTTCTTAAAATTCATATCATAGACACATTTGATTTCATTTCAGTATAAGTAGTGAAGTAACATGGTTCAGATATAGGTATTAAGATCATAGATATATAGTTTTCAAGTTGATAAGAACATAATCCTCACCTCAATAAATAGACAACTAACACAACAAGAGGCTAAAGGGAGAACCAGAGTTGACTACAGAGGGAACACGATATTGGTGCGAGTGAGGACAAGGTCTCAGACGCTAGAGAGTGGAGATAGCAAACTACAAATAGAGGTGATAAATCCTTAATAAACTATATTTCTAATCCCATATTTAGTGATTTTATTGTTTATTTGAGGTTTTTTCTATTTTTTAGTCAATTCGTCTTTATTATATTCTTAGGTCTTAATTGCCTTTAGGGGTCAAAAGGAGCCAAAAAAAATGGATGGAATTAAGGCAAAATATTAAAGGATTGAAGTTGTTCTTGATAGCTCCCTTTACAAAAGCAGTCAAATATCCAAACATTGACTTTCTCAAATCAACATCCTCAACTATATCTACATCTGTATACTCATCTAACATAGGCTTCCCTTCTCCAAAACACAAGCACCTTTTACTTATTCCTTGAATTTTTACAGTTCCATGTTCTTTCCTAGGGTTGGATAAGAATCGACTTATAACCCCAATGGTATAAGCAATGTCAGGCTTGGTATATACCATGACATAAGACTGCCAACTATGGATGAATATGGTACCTTTCTCATTTCTTCTTTCTCCTTGTCACTTGCTGGACTTTGCTTCTTACTCAGCTTGAAATGTTCAATAAGTGGAACACCAACTAGATTTGCCTTATCCATATTGAATCTCTTAAAAACCTTCCCATTGTATCATTTTTGTGATAGCTATAACAACTTTTTGGAATGATCTCAATTTATTGTTGTTATTCCAAAGATTTGCTTCATTAGCCTTAAGTCTTTCATGGAAAATGATTTGCTCAACACCTTTTTAAGAGTAGGTATTCTCTTTTTATCATGGCCAACAATCAACATATCATCATACATATAGTGATAATATGATAAAATCACCATCAATGTACCTCTTAATGAAGACACAATGGTTTGAATAAGTCCTTTTAAGTTGATATTAAGCCACAAACAAAGTAGAATTTTTTATACCATTGTCTCAGTGCTTATTTCAAACCATAGAGGGTTTTTTTGAGGTGCCACACTAAGTGCTCTTTTCCTAGTTCTATAAATCCATCATATTTATATATATATATATATACATATACATATCTTGGTCTCCATATAAAATTTTTTTCTTAACATTGAGTTATTCAATCTCCAAGTCTATGCTAACAGCTAGACCGAGAACTACTTGGATAGAAGATATCTTAACCACAGGTGAAAAATCCTTTTCAAAATCAACACCCTTTTTCTAGTTACGCCCTTTATAATGAATAAGGTGATTCCAACCAAGAAGTTCGATCACTGTTACAAAAGTGTCGGTATAATGGTGCCCTCCAATTAAGTCAATAAGGGAGAGATTGTTGGAGGTTCCACATTAATTTTGGTGGGACATTACATAGTAATAATAATAAAAAATGCTGATGTTTTCAATGAAGTGAGAAAAACTTCCTACTCCCTCTTATTCATAATAAGTGTCGTTTTAGATACATTTTAATTATTCAAAATAAGTGTCATTTTTGACTTTGTATGCATGTTTA
>JANKOE010000005.1:59778058-59788184 GCA_026284465.1 Erythroxylum citrifolium | reverse complement strand
AAAGTCCGATTATCCATATACAATACCTAAATTAATTAAAGCAGGATAACATAATCAATTTCTAATGAGAGAAAGAAATAACAAAATAATTAAAATATACTTAACCCGGGCCGTCGGCGTCGATATTACCTCCGAACCGGCGTCGGGACATTCAACTCTTCATAAGTCTATCCCCATAAATTACTTTAGCCCCATCCAATGTCCCTAACCAAAAATCCCTAGATCTTTTCCTCACTACCGCAAGCTACTCACGCAGCTCTCGGTGAAACAGGTAAATTGCACGAATAATTTGTCTCCAGCAGCTCTACTTTGTGATGCGTCGTCACTGTAGCAAACCATTAAAACATTCACTAGCTTTTAAAAACCCTCCTTGACCCTCTCTGTGCCATGCGTTCGCCGACCCTGTACATATATCCATTAAAAACACAAGACAAATGAGATATGTTTTGAAACTTGTCTCTGCCGACGCTCCTCCCTATGCTCTCTTGACTTTTCAACTTTAAAACCTCCTAAAACCCTTGGCTCCTCACTATCTCACGCCGACTCTCCCCCTGGCAGCACTGAAGATATTTCTTTAAGCTCCTCACATTAGCGCCGATACTCTCCAGCTCATGCGCTTGTTCTTCGTGTAACCCTCTCTCCAGCGCCGACCCCCTTATTTCTAGCTGATTCCTATTTTATTTCACGCTGTTTGTGCATTCCTTCCACGTGTTGCTCTAATGTCATTGCTGTCTCATATTGCGCTAGCTATTTCTAATTGTTGTCCGGTGATTGCTCTCCTAGTTGCCTTCAGCTGCCTTTTAATTTTGCTTGTCTCCTTAATCGCCACCGTCCACGCTACAATGCGTATTGTGTCCACTGCTAATTTTATTGCTAGTGTTGCCTGCCTGTATTTTAATTCTCCAGCCCTTCTATTGCGTCCACGTGTTGCGTCCTCCAAAGTTGTGCTGGTGATTGGACAATTAAGTTGATTTCTTGACTTACGTTTGCTTGTGTCTTGCGTATTGTTCAGCTTAACTCCGTATGCGTTGCCTGCCCTCAGATGATTTAGCTGCCCTGATTTAAATTGCTCTCACATATGCGTGACTTTCCTTTCTCCTGCGTTCCACAGCTGTCCCTTGTTAATTTGATTTTTTGTCCATCTGTCGCGTTACAAGCTTCTCTTGCCTCTTCAATTTTTAATTTTGCTCATGGGACCCCTTGTAGCGTGCGCCCTTCACTGTGCTAATTGATTCAACCTTTATGCTCACTAATTAGACAATTCAAATGTCTCTTCTACGTGCCTCCACCTATCCCACGTTGCTTTCTTCATTTTCTCATTTAATTTGTCTTGCTCCATTTTCTTGTCTTCTAATTTTCTTCTTTTTCCATAAAAACAAATGAGAACTGATCTTCGGAAAATGTCTCAAATGAGGTATTTTTAACTCACTTTAATTTCTTTGCTCCTGAATTGTACCTAAAATCATAAATGAATTAAAGTAAGTATCTTAGGCATTTTTGTACCATTAATCGCTAAGTGCAAATAGTTAAATATATCAACAATTAAGCACATATCAGTATCTCTCTATCACTCTTTTGTCTTCGACTCTGACCTTTTATTTATAGTCTTCG
The DNA here is from genome assembly GCA_026284465.1 of Erythroxylum citrifolium. Classification (NCBI taxonomy): domain Eukaryota; kingdom Viridiplantae; phylum Streptophyta; class Magnoliopsida; order Malpighiales; family Erythroxylaceae; genus Erythroxylum; species Erythroxylum citrifolium. The sequence continues at coordinate 59,786,573 of JANKOE010000005.1, read as the reverse complement.
TCTTCAACTGCTTCTTGATAACTGCTTCTTGAATCTTGGAAGAAACGGTTATCCAGTTGACTTCTGTAACTAACTCAGACTGACACTTCTGTCTTCTTTTCGCTTTCGCCTGCTTTTAGCTAAGCTTCCGTCTGCTTTTTGTTCCGTCTGATTTTTACAAAGCTTCCGTTTGCTTTTCCTATAAGCTTCCATCTGCTTTTTGTTCCGTCTGATTTTTACAAAGCTTCCGTCTGCTTTTCGTTCTGTCTGATTTTTACAAAGCTTCCGTCTGCTTTTCGTTCTGTCTGATTTTTACAAAGCTTCCGTCTGCTTTTCATTCTGTCTGTTTTTCTTCTAAGCTTCCGTCTGTTTTTCTGTTAAGCTTCCGTCTGCTTTTCATTTGTCTTCTTTTTGTTTGTCATCAAAATTATTAAACACGTAAAGTCATTTTGACTTAACAACAATATTATGTATACTATAAGAATACGACGTGTAAACTTGCAGGTTAAGTATATTTAAGAATTACAACGACAATATGGATGGATGGATGGATGGAGGTTCTCATTAATAGACCAATCTAAAAGGAATGGTACCGATAGAGATATGAAAACCAGTATTAAATGAATATTCAGTCTAGTGGAGATACTTGTGCTACAAATGTGGTTGTTCTCTTGAAAAACATCTTAGATAAGTTTATAAGAATCTGTTAACAACCTTCGTTTGGTGGTAAAGTTTGTTATGATAGGTGATACTCATGGTGAGATGTGTTTGGATGAGCTTAAATAGTTTCATTTGAAATGAGTCAACAAAGACATCTATATCCAAAACAATTGATTTTAGTATGCAATGTAGGCAAACAATCTCTTTATAAAAAATAAAAGCAACACTTTTTGCTGCATATAGGTGAGATAAAGGGATAAAGTGAGAGTATTTACTGAGATGATCCATCACCACTAATTTTGTGTCATAATCACTAGATTTAGGAAGTCCAGTAATGAAATCAATAGAAATTTTCTCCCATATTTGGTTTAGTGAAAGAGTAAAGCAATCTCACAAGCACTAAGGCTTGGGATTTGGATTGTTGACACATCATGCAATTATGAACTCATGTTTTGATTTATTTTTTCATTTTAGACTAGAAAAATGTTGTTGTCAAATGCTTCAGTGTCTTCAAATAGCCTCCATGTCTTACTGTGAGAGTGATGTGGGATTTAGCCAATAGTTTTTTCCTTAAGAGAAGGAAGAGTATAAATCACCAATCGATCTTTATAATTAAATCTTTGATCTGCTATATGGAAATTTAGATTGGTTGATGGGTCTTTAGACAAATCAACCATGATCTCCCTTGTATACAAGTCTTGCTGCAATGTGTCTTGTAGATCCAAAACTTTTACAAAAAAGGGATAACCAATGATATAGCTCGCTAGGGACGTCTGGAAAGAGCATTTGCGCCTATATTTTCAACACCTTTCTTATATACAGTAGAAAAATCAAATGGTAGTAATTTGATGAGAAGGCATTGCTATTCTCCAGTGGTGAGGCGTCAATCCAACAAAAATTTAAGCTTGCATTAGTCAATTTTGATTAAAAATAATGGTTCCCCAACAAATAATGTCTCAAAAAAAATGGTTCCCTAATAAATAATGTCTCCATCTTTATAAAGCCAATACTAAATCATGCAAATCTCTGTCATCCACAGAATTTAAACATTTCGGGAATGAAAGACCTTTACTGAAATATGGAATTGGGTGCAAAGTTGCGAATATACCGGACTTGGTATTGGATTAGGTTATGGTATGGTACTGTACCGATACTGTCAATATTGGGTATCGTTTCAGCTAATTTTCTAAATTTATGAAATAGTCCCTAAATTTTTTTAAATTTTACAAAATAGTCCATTAGTATATTGTGCATTTGTATTGTATACTTTACAAGTTTACATCAACCATATTTTCAAACATCATAATAATAATCACAATTAATATGAAATAATAATAATTTTTAAATATTTCATATATAAATAATAACCACAATTAATATAAAAAAAAGACAATCATGATCATACAAATATAAAATTAAGAATAATATAAAGTATTTAAAATATTACTATAATACAATTTCATCATTTTAATAAATAATAATTACATCAAAACATCCAACAAAAAGAATAATAAATATCCTTAATTGTTACAATTTACAATAAGAGTTCATGATAAGGAAACAATCAAATAAAAGTTAAACCTGAAACAAAAACATTTACAATTACATTATATATATAGAATTTAACTTAAACATCAAATATAAGTAAAATTAAAGGAAGAGGAAAAACAAAAACCTAGAACAAAATTTAATCGTCAACGGGAGGATACTCGCTATAACTGCACTGATTGCGAAAGGGTGGATGTATAGTGGGTTCTTGAAATATTGAAGCGAATTGGTGAAGAAGTTCTTGAATGGTTGGATGAAGTTTTTTAGTCTGTGAGTTTAGTTTATTTAGCTAGAAGGAAGCTTTAATTGATGGTTTATGAGGCACTCTTTGAAGTTTGTATCTTTTTCCATTATGCATAAAAATTAGAAGCATCTCATTCTAATCAACTTGGAATGTATTAAAAGAAGTCAACCACTTGATACTTAACATTAAATCGGCACCTATAATAGGAAATGGGTAGTAATCTTGCGTGATATGTAACCTGGGTAACCCAACTACTACATGACAACATATTTGGTCACATCAAATGACATCTCCATTCCCAATTTGCACTCAAAAAGAAGGGATAATTTGAGTTAAGAGATTGCGTTCCTTCACCACCTACTCAGACATAAAATTATGGGTAGAACCACTATCAATTAGAATTAATACCTTTAAACCCATGAGAGTGCTTTGTAATTTCATAGTGGTGCCTTTCGTTTTCCCCAAGATGGCATGGAAACTGATTTCTACAAAATCCTCTATGGGAGTTTTGGGTACATGTTCCTTAACTTCCTCAGCTCTCTCTTTATTCTCCATGAGCTTCATTATTGTAAGAGCTGGTTGTTCGCAATGATAATCAGAGGTGAATTTTTCGTTCACCTAGAGCATAGCCCCTTATCTCTTTAACTTTGCCTCTCTGCATCCCATATTCGACCATTGGTGGGAATAATAGATGGGTTCGAAGATTGCAGGCGTGTTGGGGAAGACACGGATGCACTAATATGATTCTCCAAGCTAAAAGGGTGGTTAGGTCGATCCACTGGAGCCCAATTTGTTTTCCTAGACCCATGAATTCATTAGGCCTTAATTTCATACTTTAAAGCTAGACTGCAAGCCTTATATATCAGGGTTTATGGATCTTAACATCATATTTCAATTCTTCTTTGAACCTGCTAATAAAAACACCTAGCAAATTGTGTTCAAACCAATTTTTTACTTATGTCGCCCTTTTTGCAATTGTGAAACACTTGTGAAGCAAACTGTGAATTCTGCTTAACTTGCCTATAGTGTTACAAAGTATGTGGTTTTTTTGTAATGATTTTCCTCTAATCAACCCACCTATGACCTCCCATTTACCTTCTTTTCCATTGTAGATGAGCAAAAGAGGTTCAGTGCTACCTACATAATTAGTGTGGCATGAAAACTTGGTTGTTCCATATTCTTGCTGCATGAGGACATCGTGGAGGTATATTTGTATATACTAGGCGAGGTTAATTTATTTTTAAAAAGACAACGAAAGCTTTCTGTGCTTTTTGGAACACGGCTACACTAGGTCGGATAGATCTTTAGTTAGATGTGTGGTAGCTTATAGTTTGATATGTTAATATGATTTGGGTGGCAGGTAAATCAGAAGATGATTTTTACACTTACGGCAAGCATAATATACTGGAGTTTGCAAAAGGTAGTATAAGAGGGAGAGTGGATCTGTTAGCGGTGAAGATGAAATATCCTCCTTAAATGGCGGTGAGGTCTTGAACTTGAACAATAATATTGAGGATACTGACTGCTTTAGAGACTACAGTCTACCCATAGATGGAGAAAGAGGATGGAATGGATGCAATACATGCACATCTTGTACTAATTCTTACATGTTACATACATACAAATAGCAGTAGTACCTAGTATGGTTTAGTTTTGTTTAACCAACACATGTATACGTGTAGTAAATAAGGGAGATAGAAAGATAAAGGAGAACACTTAAACAATCTAAATAACTCATTTGATTTGGATTTTTTGTCCCATTTTGGAAATGAACTAGTACATGGTATTTATAGATACATATGAAACCTCTTTTGAAACAATACAACTCTTGGAAAACATAAAATAGTAAATGCAAGATACATGCATAAGAAAAATATAATGAATTTCAAAATACACAAACCAAATAATTAATCAAATTTAATTAAATGCTCCACCAATATAATTGCATTTTTTAACATCCTCCCTTAAACTTGATTCTTTTTAGTAATTCCAATCCACACACGAAGTTTAGCAAAACTTTCAAACTTCAATCCTTTGGCAAAAATATCAGCTACTTGACTATCACTTCTTATATATGAAAGCTCAACTTCTTTGTTCTCAACACACTCCCTTATGAGATGAAACTTTGTATCTATGTGCTTACTTCGATTATGGAAGATAGGATTCTTCCCCAATGCTATAGCAGATTTATTATCCATAAAAATAGAGGTAGCTCCCTCTTGCGTTACATGTAGCATCTTCAACAACCTTCTTAACCAAATTGCAGGTGTGAGATAAGAAGTAGCTGCAACATATTCAGCTTCACATGTAGATAAAGTCACAATAGGTTGTTTTTTAAAACTCCAAGTAAAAGCAGTGTCACCCATGAAAAATATAAACCTGTTTATGATCTTTCTATCATCAATATCACCCCCCCCCCCGAATCACTATCACTATAATCAACAAGTTGAAAATTAAATGAAGAAGAGTAGTTCAAACCATAGTCAATAGTACATTTGATATTTCACAAAATCCTTTTAGCCATTGCCATATGAGTACTAGTTGGAGCTTCTATAAAATGACTTATAACCCTCACTCCAAAGATAATATCAGGTTTTGTGCAAGTCGAATACCTCAAGCGTCCAACAAGACTCCTAAAAAGAGTTGGATCCACCTTTTCACCTTCATCAAACTTTGACAATTTTGTTGCACAATTAATTGGGATATTAATGGGTTGCAATTCTTCATCTTAAATTTCTCAAGAATCTTTCTTGCATAAGCCTCTTGAGAAATAAAGATACCATGATCATCTTGCTTCACTTCAATACCAAGGAAATAAGACATAAGTCCTATATCAGTCATTTCAAATTCTTTAGTCATCACCTTCTTAAACTCTTTGAATATCTTTGAATTGTTACCCGTGAAGATCAAGTCATCGATATATAAGCATACAAAAAGAATGCTTCCATTTTCACCTCCTTTGACATAAAGAGAATGTTCTTAGGGACATTTGATGAATCCATGGTTTTGGAAATACTTATCAATGTGGCAATACCAAGCTATTGGAGCTTGTTTCAAACAATATAATGCCTTATTTAACTTCAATACTTTATCTTCATGTCCTTTCACTAAGCACCCTAATGGTTATTGGATAAATGTCTCTTCCTCAAAGTAGCCATTCAGGAATGTCGATTTGACATCCATTTGATAAATCTTCCATCTCTTTTGTGCTGTCAAGGAAATGATTAATCGAATGGTCTCTAGTTGAGAGACAAGAGCAAACACCGCATCATAATCTACTCGATGTTGTTGACTATAGCCTTTAGCGACAAGTTTTGCCTTGTACCTCTTTACTTCTCCTTGAACATTTCTTTTGACTTTATATACCCATTTCACAACCATTGCCTTTTGCCCCTTTGGAAGAGTAGAAAGCTCCTATGTGTCATTCTTTTGAATTTCTGGAATCTCTTCATCCATTGCACATCTCCATTTCATTTCTTGTATAGCTTCTTCAAAGTGCAGCGGCTCGAAATCGACAAAGAGACAAAATAGTGTTGTATTTTCTACCATCTCTATGGACTCATAAAGATCTCGTAGACTCCTTCTTCCTTTAAGACCCTTGGATAAGCTTTGAGGAGGACTTTCATTTCTTCTAGGATTAGGTGATTGAAGGGGAGTATAAATATCTTCATGTCTGTCATGGTCAAAATCTCCAATCATAGGAAATGAAACACTTTCTTCATTTTTAGAGACATCCCACTTCTATGAACTTTCTTCATCAAAATCAACATCTCTACTAATTACAATCTTCCCATTGGTAGGATTAAACAACTTATAGCCTTTAGAATTAGAGTTATAGCCAATGAAGACATGCTTTTCACTTTTGTCATCTAACTTTGATCTCATCTTTTTAGAAACATGAGCATATGCTCTGCTTCCAAAAATTCGCAAATGAGAAACACTTGGCTTTTTAGCACTCCAAGCTTCTGGAGGAGTTATCCCATGAACACTTCTAATAGGGGATAAGTTGGACAAGTATACAATGTAAGCGATAGCTTCGGCCCAAAACTCCTTAGGCATATTCTTACTCTTTAGCATGCCCCTTGCCATGTTGAGAATAGATTTATTCTTACGTTTCACAACTCCATTTTGTTGCGGAGAGTATGGAACCGTAATAAATTATGAATGTCTTTAGCTTCGCAAAATTTGTTAAACGCTTAGGAAGTGAACTGTCCCCCTCTATCCATCCTCAAATATTTAATGACAAATCCACTCTCATTTTCAACTTAGGCTTTGAACTTTTTGAGAACTCCAAAAGCTTAATCCTTTTTATTCAAAAAATAAACCCAAGTTTTACTAGAAAAATCATCAATGAAGATTAAGAAATAGTTTATTTTACCATAAGAAGATGACTTAATTGGGCCACAAATATCGGTATGAACAAGTTGAAGTGGCTTAATGGTTCTCGTGGTGGACTCCTTTAAAAAAGACTTTCTCACTTGCTTTCCCATGACACACCCTTCATATAATTGATTAGGTTGAGTAATGAGACGCAAACTATTCACCATATTCTCCTTTGCTAATAAATTTAATCCTTCAAAATTTAGATGATCAAATCTCATATACCAAAGCTGAGAGAAGTCTTTGACACATGTCTTCGAGCATTTTGGGTGATCAGCATTGACATTGAGCTTGAACATTCTATTCTTTGACATAGGTATCCTTGCTATCAAGTTGTGTGCTTCATCTCTCAAAGTGCAATAAACATCTTTTAAACGGATATCATATCCATTTTCTAGCAATTGTCCCATACTCAAGATATTTTCTTTCAAAGAAGGAACATAATAGACTTGTGAAATAAGTCTATGACCATTATTTCTTGTAAAGACAAGAATATCACCTTTGCCTTCAATTGAAACTTTTGAATCATTGCTAAAAACAATTTCTCCTTTTTTTTCTTCTCATCAAGCTCTAGGAATAACCCTTTATTGCCACTCATATGGTTGTTAGCACTAGTGTCAAGATGCCATAAGAATTTGTTTTATTCTCCTTTGTTAGCCAATAACAAAAGTAGTTATTATTATTCTTCTTCTTATTCTTTCATCTCCACAAGATGAGCCTCTCCTTGGTTGCTAATAGCACTCCAACATTCATAGGAATAATGACTGTAACATCCCATCATCGATGGGAAGGGTAGAATTGTAATTTGGAAGGATTTATGAATGTTTAGAATTGTCTTAATATGTTCATGCATACACATATATGTGAATAGTGAATTTTGCACATATAAATGACTGTACATGCATTCATGACTTTTTCGATATATTTGTTAATAAATGTGATTGTTATGAAAAATGTGATTTGTGTGTTTGAAAATTCAGTTGGAGAGGGTCATTGAGGGTTTGAGAATTTTTAGTGAATTTTAGAATTTTTTCTTGAAATTTTGGGTAAATTTCTGGACTAGAAAAAATGTCAAGTGGTAGAATAATTATTTACCGATAGTAGAAATTACTGTCCAATGGCATTGGAAATTTAGATACATGATTTTAGGATTTATTAATTAGAGCCATTGGAAGTTTGGAAAAATATTGGAGTAGAAATTGAATTGTTATTGGAAAGGAAATAAAAGAGGGCCTAAGCATGTGACATGTGGCAAGTGACACTTGTCACTTGCCTAACATGCCACCATGTTAGTCCTCTTTTAAGTTAAAACCCCCTCTTTTGGAGTCATTTACGATGCTTCTTTGTTAAAAGGGTTTTGGTGATTTTTTTGGCTTTTCCTCCCCCATTTTCGTAGCTTTCTTCTCCCTCTCTTCTTCTCTTCTTTGGTTTGTTTGAAAGTTTGCTCATCTTTTTCCCCTCCTTTCACCTTGCTTTCTCTTCCTTTAGCTCACCTAAAGAGCCTAACATAAACCTCACCCCCTTGAGAAGATTATGATCGTATATGGGAGGGGAAGTTAGGAAGTTTGTGACAAGTGTGGAAGATTGGAAGATTTGAAGCTTAAATAGGTAAGAATTGTGTTTTATGTCATGAATTGTTAGTTAAATGCATTATTGTGATGTTATGTGAACTTAATTGCATGGGAATTGTGTTTAGGGTGGATG
>JANKOE010000005.1:59746213-59765751 GCA_026284465.1 Erythroxylum citrifolium | reverse complement strand
ACAAGTTACAAATCCTAGACTTAGGCATTCATAAATCATAGCTAAACTACAGATTAAGCTACTCCCCTTTGAAGCTCGGTAAACTCCAGTCGTCACTACATCTTCAGGAGGAAAGAAACGCCTAGCCACGCATAGCGACCGAAGACTCCACATACAGTGACAAATCCAAGCTACCCTGGTGGAGTCGGCGATGAAAATGAAGAATAAAACCTATACAAAGATTGTCCCTAGGGAACCTCGAAGGGAACCCTGGCTGGTGTCGCGAATGCTCCCTTTTTCTTCTCTCTTCACTCGTGTATCTCTTCTCTCTGCCGAAAATTGATCTCTGTATGTTCAATCCCCGTAACCTAAGTTGGCAATGTTTATATAGGATGGATCAGGTCGGGTCAGTACAGTGAGAGGACTTTCCAAATTAAGTCCGGATACCCGTCTGTACGTCGCGATGAGGTAATTAATGGACGTCGCGACGTGCTATTGTCCGTCGATGCGCCGCGACATAGGAATTGCCACAAGTCGCGACTTGTCTTCTCTTGCATGCGCCGCGACGAGATGCTGGTGTTATGTCACGATGTGCCTTCTTCTTGATGCGCCGTGACGTGATAATTACATATCACCGCGGCAGAGGTGATTAGTTCACATCGCGACGTGCCTTAAGGACTTCACGCCGTGTTGACTCTTCTGATCCTTTTTGACTCCTTTTTCTCCTACAATAAAATAACAATTTGCAGCATCAATTGTTCTTAGAAATATTATAATGCAATTAATGTAAATTTGCACAATTTTACTAACAAATTGCATAAAACATGAGCTCATCGTAAGGGACTAATTTCAACACAAAAATCATGAATTAAGAATCAAAAAGTACATTAACAATCATGAAAATGTAGCCAATTAATAATGTAAACTTGGGCTCAATCAGCTCCATACTAGTAGTTTCTCTGCAACTTGTTAGAGCTACTTACTCTACCTTTGCATGCTATTTTTCAACAACTCTTCATGTATTGATTGCATTTCTTAGGCTAAATATGTTGGTTTCACAAATAAGAGTGATCTAACATTCTTCAAACTTGTCATATCCTATAGAGTTTATGTCCTATAGATAGAAAGGAATACTAGATTTTTTAGCAACAAATGTCAATCTATACAACTATTTACTTAGACTACTCATTCAAAGGGTCAAGCAATTCAATATGTGTAATGATCTTGCTTCACTTCCTGTTATATAATGCTAATGTTTTTCTTCTGATGCGATAGGCCATTTGATCTGTATTTTTAGTTGATATATATTGCCAGTCTAATCCCTTTGTAATCATTATCATTGGGTTATATATGGCTTAGGATTCCTAAATAAGTTGAAACTTTTCTTAATTTTTTAAATAAAAGTATGTGAATTAATGGCGGATAAATTTCAAAAAGAACGTAACTTTTGGGATGGCTAGATACTTACCTTTGGGAGATAAAATATCACTTACCAACTTGGGATTCGTAAAAACTTCTCACCCCTCTGTATAGAAAACATTAGGCATAATTCGTCCTACTAAGTTATAGTTGAATTGTTGCTAATAATAAATGGACTCATACTAGAAATTTAACCCTGTATTCTAATTTTTCATGACTTTGCTCCCTTTCACTTACTAAAAGGATCACTTTTGCTTGTAATTGGTTTTGTTTAATTTGATATGCTTTTGTATTTTGGAGCCACACTGTGTTTTTGCAATTATAATTCAGTAACAAGCCTTTTATTTCTGTGCTTGTTTCATGCTAAGCAAATAAACAAAAATCTCTATCACTAAAATATTTATATAGGTGAAACATTTAAGATTTTTGGGATATAAGATTAGCCCTTTTCATATATAAGTTTAATATGAAAGCATTGTAACGGAACTTGTGTGTATAAAGTGGGTCTCAAAAAGTCAAACTTCATATAACAATAGTAGATGCCGGAGAGATAGTAGTTCTTACAAAAGTGTGCACTGAAATTGAGGAGTCATGGTTGAACTGGTTCTAGCAGCCTTTACAGCAAGTAGTACAATTGGACTAAGGAGGGGTTGTAGTATTAACGAAGCAAGAGCTCCTTCATTTTGTTTTTCTGGGTTTAGCATCCAAGCAGCCTTTACAGTAAGTAGTACAATTGGACTAAGGAGGGGTTGTTGTCTTAACGAAGCAAGAGCTCCTTCATTTTGCTTTTCTGGGTTTAGCTTGTAGACCTATAAACTAGGGGTGAAAGGTAAAAAAATAACAAAATACGAGGCAGACTTAAAAGCATAAGATGGTAAAGTTGTTTTATTTCCTATCATATTTCCTCCCTTAATAGAGGTTATACCTCGTTTTGTACCAATAGAGAAAAGACTTAACTGGTCTTGATGTGAAAGGGTCATAAGGGAAGAAATTACAAAGGCTTTGAGGGAGATAAGGAGCGGAAGGACAGTAAGGTCGGATGAGATCCCTATAAAGATATGGAAGAGAATAGGAGTTGTCGATATTGAGTGGCTAGTTCAGTTTTTTAATGTGACCCTAGAGTCAGTCGAAATGCCGAATAAATAGAGATTGAGTAGATTGATTCTATTATACAAGGCCAAATGAGACATCCAACATTGTCACAACTATAGAGGCATTAAACTAATAAGTCACACCATGAAGTTGTGGGAAAAGGTGATTGAGAAGAGAGTCCGGAGAGCAGCTTCTATACCGCCAACCAATTTAGCTTTATGCCTGGTAGGTCCATGACAGAAGTGATACATCTGCTCCGTAGGCTAATGGAATGCTATAGGGAATAAAAACGGAATTTGTATATGATTTTTATTGATTTGAAGAAGACATATGACAGGGTTCCTAGGGAAATTTTGTGGAGGTGTTTAGAGGCAAAGGGAATTCCTATGACCTATATACGCATAATTAGGGATATATATGAAGGAGCAATGACTAGCGTACGGATGATAGGAGGCGACACGGAAACTTTTCCTATTGGTATTGGGCTACACCAAGGCTCTGCCTTAAGCCCTTTTCTATTTGCATTAGTGATAGATGAGCTTACCAAACATATTTAAAGAGAGGAACCTTGATGTATGTTATTTATTGGCAATATTATCCTCGTGGATGAGACCAGAGAGGGGTCAATTTCAAGTTAGAATGTTGGAGAGAAACATGAGAGTCAAAAGGTTTTTAAATAAGCAGGACTAAGACCGAGTACTTAGAATGCAACTTTTTAGGAAGTCAGATGGTCCATGAAGCGGCGGTAGCAATTGGTACTGACGCCATACCACAAAAATCGAGTTTCAAATACCTCAGATCTATCATTCAGAGTGATGGTAATATTGATGCCGATATAGTCCATTGTATCAGATCCGGATGAATCAAATGGCGAAGCGCATCAGAGGTCTTATGTGATAAAAGGGTTCCATTAAAGCTCAAATGATAATTTTATAGAATGGTGATTCGGCCAACCATGTTATATTGGGCGAAATGTTGGCCCACCAAACATAGATATACAAGAAAGTTGTTGGTAGTCGAGATGCGTATGCTCCGATGGATGTTTGACATTACTAGAAGAGATAAGGTTTGAAATCGTGTGATGAGAGACAAACTATAAGTGGCTAGTATTGTCGACAAGTTGAGAGAGACCAGGCTTAGGTGGTTTGAGTATGTGAGCAGGAGGCACCCTGATGCTCTTGTGCGACGCTGTGAGAAAATAATCTTTCGTGACTGCAAAAGGAGAAAAGGAAGGCCAAACAAAAATTGGAGGGAATTGATTAAGAAGGATATAACAGAGTTGGCCTTATGGAGGAATTGGTCAGAAATAGAAAATTATGGCGTGCTATGATAGGGTAAAGGATATCCTTTAAAGTGCGCCAAAGCAGTCATGGAAGTTATTGGGAGTTGTTTACTGTAAAGTTCTGACGACATATTTACCGCTTTGGAAGTTTAACCCTGGTGTCCAATTTGTCCTTTCTAGTTGCAAGTCGTGGACAAGTCTTTCTGTCCTACTATTTGGCTTTTCAGTTATGGTATATAGGGAAAGGTCCCTCGAGGCCATCCGATATTGTTGGATTGTTCATACTCACATGGCTACTGAGCAAAGATCCCTAGCACAACTCGAGACATGAAGATTCGTATTTTGCAGCTTATCAAGTATTAGCAGATCTAGGCATCATATCAAGCATTTTATTTATTTATTTATTTATTTTAGTTTTATTTACCTACTCTTTTAACATAACAATTTTTTAAACTTATTTCCTCTTTTAATTTGTATTACTTTTTTCATTATCATATTTACATGTGGGTCTATCGAAAATAACTTCTATATTTTATAGAGATAGAACCGCGTATTATCAAACTTTCCTAAATCTTGTATCAGTGTAAGATTAAGACCGGGTGTAATAACGAGAGAAAATGACAGTAATAGTACCTGCCCTGAAAGATTTTCCTGCAAAATCATCAAATCTATAATGCAATCGGAAGAGTTTCAGGTCCCACCCTCACAAACTTTTTTACTGTTGCACTAAATAAAGATGACGTATTCAAGTCCTGGCACTGGAGCAAAAATGTATGGATGGAGATTCGGACTGATTGTGAAGACGGGAGAAAATAACAGTAATATTACCTGCCCCGAAAGATTTTCCTGCAAAATCATCAAATCTGTAATGCAATCGGGAAGAGTTTCAGGTCCCACCCTCACAAACTTCTTTACTGTTGCACTAAATAAAGTTGACGTATTCAAGTCCTGGCAATTGAAACACTTCGTCTAGCTACACTGACATTGACATTTCCTCCTATTTTATGCATTTTTTTATTTACTACGTTAAAGGTCAATTTAGTATATGATACTTATTCAGAAGATGAAAGTCGTTACCTCCACAAACTTATAAATGAGAGGCTGGTCTTCTATGCAGAGCAGGTTGCGAGTCCCGTACATTAGGATACAATCTGAAAACTTGTCCCTATCTTAAAAGACAATGTTTGTGATTTGAATGGTTAGTTGGCTTGCGTCCCATCCAATATAAAGAATCCCAGTTGATCACACATCACAGTGAATATTAATTTAAGTGACATTCACAAGTTAACGACTATAGTGATCGACAGACACAATGCTTTGATTTTGTATTCTTGCATAATATCAGGTTGACTAGTACAGTTCTACTTAGAAACACCCGAGTATATATGTAAGGGAGGAGAAGAGAAAGCAAAGAAGGGGGGAAAACAATCAGAGAAATGAAATGAATGTGATGAGCAAATCCATGGCATACGGAGGGAAGACCAGGCATCTGTTTCCTTTCTTTCTGGCCTTAGCTTTTTTCTTTTCCCTCCTCTGGGATTTATGAAATGTAATGCATTTCTTGCAGTGTAGTCCTGCATGCATGCATTACACCACATTATTTGCTCTCTCTCCATGTATCCTAGTATCTCTCCCTAGCTCTCTTTAATTTCTTCTGTTTACTTATGTGAAGTTCTCTTCTGATATATCAGAGTAATTAGCAGAACTGATGGAGCTTTTTGAATGATTTTCCAAAAAATCCTTCTTGTTTTAACTCAGAAACTTTTATGCTGCAGCACTAGTGAAATATCACTAACAAGTTCAGCATGCATATACTTACTTTTTATAATAATAACTAATATAGAAAAAATTTAAAGGAGCTCCCAAATAATTCTTAAGCGACACCATTACACCTTACGTCTCATTAATTTATCTACTTTGAAATCCTGTGTAAAATTAATTATGTGAAAATAGAATGGAAAAAAATGAAAACTTTTACCTATTTATTCCGTAAATCACGCAACCAAACCCCTGTTTAGCCCAAATGTTAACGTTGCTGTAATAAAAATATAACAGGATCTTAAATTGCTATGTAACCTATCCAACCAACCTAATGTTACCTAATAAATAAATCACCAACTCTTACAACATAAGTATATTGTAAGAGTTTACAATCAAATGGCCCCAATTATTCACCAACTCTTACAGTTTACACCCATTAATGTCAAAGCTTTCTCAACTAGAACTGCTCGTGCCACTTCCACCTCCTTAAATCTTTCTACCTACCCTTGCTTGGATCTCACAATCCTTCACATACAATCACTCCATAATGGATTCTTTTAAGATGCCAAGCATACTTCTATGCAAGTATCTTATGTTCGTACAAATACTTGTTCGAATTGACCCAATCTACACTCATGGCTCCATTAATTGGATATTAAACTCACAATTAATGTACAAGTTAGTTAGGCCAATGAAATGCTACTTTCTCCATTCATTGTGTACATGTAAAACTGAATATTGAAAGTGTAATCCGTACCTATATAATTAGAGCTATTCTTTAAAATTCTGACAGGTGACACTACTCTCTATATTTTTTGGTAAGTTTTACTCATGTTTACAACATAAGTATATTAATAAATTAATTTCAAACACATGGATATTATAACTACATATTATCTCATAGATATGTTAATAAATATTACCGATTTGAAATTTAAAATAATGTTTGTTTAGTACTCTATTAAAATCTTTATATCATATGATTATTAACATATATAAATTAATCTAGTATAAAGTTACAAATTCATTGCCACTATTACAAAATAAATGTCATGTGGAACGCTTTTTGCTATAAATTACTCTGTATAGTTATATTAACAACAGTATGCATTTGCCATAATACATATTTACTAAGATTATAATTCTAATCTATTATAAATTTATATTGTTTGTAATAAAATCTACAAGCATAGCTAATAATTCTAACACGGAAGTTATGTTAAAATTCTTTTCATATTTCGAGGATTCTTTTTTTATTATTTAAGCATCCAGCTAGAATTTGTTTCTGTTATAAAAATATTGTTATTCTAGGCGTTATTGTTTTCATTCTCCTTTTCTTGAGAAATTAATATTTTCTTTCAAATTTTAAAAAGTATTGTTATTTATTTTTAATGAAATTTTTTCAATCATAAAATGTAATTAATAATAAACATTTCTTTTCTTGAGAAATTAAATGAATTGATAAGGTTTCCAGGGTCGATCGGAGTGAATGGCCATCAAGGTCGATCTCGAGAAGGCTTACGATAGAGTCAGATGGGATTTCTTGCAGGATACTCTTATCGATGCTGGGCTGCCTTCGAATCTTGTCAGAATCATTATGACCTGTGTCTCGACTTCTTCTATGCAAGTTTTATGGAACGGGGGACTGACGGATGAGTTTAAGCCTACTCGTGGAATCAGACAAGGGTGTCCACTTTCTCCTTACCTTTTTGTTACGGGGATGGAAAGGTTGGGATATTTGATCAATAATGTTGTTGCGAACAATTGTTGGAAGCCTATCAGACTTGTGCAGGGTGGTCCTTCTATCTCTCATCTCTTTTTTGCAGATGATCTTGTCTTATTCTGCAAGGCGGATACGAATCAAGCAAAGGTGCTGAAAGATATCTTGGATAAGTTTAGCTTCTTCTCTGGCCATAAGATTAATGCTCGCAAGACTCAGATCTTTTTCTCCAAGAACACTCCAAAATCCATTGCAAATGATATCCAACGTTGTTTGGGGTTCGATAGAGTTGAGGATTTGGGGAAGTACCTTGGTGTCCCCCTTTTCCATCGACGGGTCACTAAGAGTACTTATCAGTTTTTGATCGATAAAGTGAAGGATCGCTTAAACGGATAGAATGCCAAGCGTCTCTCTTCGGCTGGCCGTGTCACTCTTGCCAAATCAGTTTTGATGGTGATTCCGACTTACATCATGCAGACTGCTATGATTCCCATGAGAGTTTGGACGGAGATCGAGAAACATGTTCGCCGCTTTATCTGGGGCTCCACGGAGAATTCGTAGAAAACGACCCTTGTTAAATGGGATGACATTTGTCAACCATTTATCAACGGCGGTTTGGGGTTGCGCAAATTGCACCGTCAAAATAAATGTTTTATGATGAAACTTAGTTTTCAAATCCTTACTCATCCTAATGCTTTTTGGGTGCAGGTTCTTCGAAGAAAGTATAGGGTTGGTGATGGCGTTCCGGATACCATTCATCGGCATAATTATTCTTTCGTTTGGACTTCTTTTACGAAGGTTTGGGAAGAACTTAAAGAGAGTGTCTACTGGAAAGTTGAGAATGGCCAGAATATCCAGTTTTGGCACGATTGTTGGCTTCCCCAGATCGGTCCTTTAATTAATTTTTGTACTAACCCGAATGCTATCGACAATGATGCACGTCTTTATGCTATGGTTGATGAGTATGGCAGGTGGGATTGGTCTCAATTCCGCAGCTACGTGGACGATACGGTGTCCATGCACATCGTTGCAATGAAACCGCCTGCTCCTCATAATAATGCAGATGGATATATGTGGCGTTGGTCAAAGAAGGGTGACTTCAACATCGCTGATACTTTTGGTGCTTTATCGCAGGCCTCGAATAACCCAACTGATGACAAATGAAAATGAGCGTAAAAGTTCAAAGGACCCCAACGGATCCGTCATTTCCTTTGGTTATTGCTCAATGAGAGGTTGCTTACCAATAGCGAACGGCAACGTAGGGGACTTATTGAGTTTGACACTTGCAGCCTTTGTGGCTTTAGCAGAGAGAGTCTCCTACATGCCGTTTGGGATTGCCCTTGGGCTCGTACGGTGTGGCTTAAAGTTATACCTCCTTCTATGGTTTACAGGTTCTTTACTAGTTCTATAAGTGAATGGTTGATTGATAACCTTAGTAATGCTTTTAGAATTGATTCTGTGGATTGGGATTGGCTTACTTGCTTCGATATTCTTTGTTGGAAAATTTGGAAAGCTCACAATTTTTTTGTTTTTAAAGGTGTTAGTACAGGTCTGGAGGCTATCGTAATTCAGGGACAAGGGTGGGCTAAGCAAGTGACAGCTTCGAGTATGAAACCGAGGCGTAGGACTGCTGCTGTTCTGATGCAGGTCTGCTGGCAGCCTCCGCCGTCGGGATGGACCAAGCTGAATATGGATGGCGTCGTTGATCCGTTGACTGGGGCTGCTGCTGCGGATGGTGTTTTACGCAGCACTAATGGTTCATGGCTGGCCGGTTTTGCTCACGCTCTTAGAATCTGTTCGATTACAAATGCGAAACTGTGGGGGCTACTCGATGGCTTACAAATTGCGTAGAGTATAGGCATCAATAAGGTCGAGGTTGAAAGTGATAACATGTCGGTGATTCAATGGCTCACTACCCAAGCTCAGGAGAGTACGGACAATACACTCATCTGCAGCATTCGGGAGCTGATGTCACGCAGTTGGCAAGTCACGATTCATCACATTTTTAGAGAAGGAAACGCTACAGCTGATGCTATGGCTCGGATCAGACTTGAGGTGTCTTTGGGTATAGTGATTTTTCAACAGCCCCCGGATGTTATAGTGCAAACTCTCAATGATGATCGCATGGGTGTTAGTCGCACTCGACTCATTAATCCTGTTATTAGCTCTAGCTAGTTGTTAGCTCTTTTATTTACCAAAAAAAATAATAAAGTCAAGGAAAAAGTTGAAATCTAGGTTCCTAAAAGCAACTTGTACCAAATGACTTAGCAGCCTCCTAAAGCTAAGTTGTAAGACACAAGGCTATTTAAAGAATTCTTTGGGTGATAGTTTTTGATTGAGTAACAATCTATACTCTTTCATTTAGTAGAGAAGCTCAATGAAGAGGTCTTCTTATTGTCTCTTTTTGTCCTAAAATTAATAAGCAACAATCTCTTTTCCTCCAAATTTCATAAATTAATTTTCAAAGAAAAAGTTTGAATTGAATTTGATTACGCCTACAACTCCAACCCCTTTTCATAAGGCGAGAAGGGTAAAATAAACCATATTGTTTATACTGATGTTTAAAATAGACCCTAATGCTTCAGATTCTTTGAAATAAACTCTAATATTTGCAAAACATTTAAACTAAATCCTAGCGTTTGAAAAACATTTAAATTAAACCTTAATCACTAACAGTACTATTAAGCCATCGTTAATTATCTCCTGACGTTACAAAATTTTTGCTTACTTTTTTTTTAATTTTTAAGTGTACCCATCAGTTAGAAATTTTTTAAAAGAAATGGGTCTACATAAGTTTATAACGCTGCGTTTAAATACTACATATAATTATATAATACATGCATCTAATTACAGAGCTTTACACATTTCTACAAGTAAGCAAATTCACGTATTCAGTTGGAGTGCTACACATACAAGATATTATGCATAGATGGTAATTCTCATTATAAAGCGTATCCTTATGGAATCTGTTAGGAGTCATAGCAATCTTCTTAACTTCATTGCCCTTTGTAAGCAACTAAATCACCGACCCATCCGAACGTTCTGCCAACAGAATTCGTCCCTGCTGATTCTGTAGAGCTCGGGCATGGTTGTGTTTTAGTAGTGTTATTATGTTCCAAAGCTATTCGAGAATCAGTCATGCAGGAACCAAGGTTTAATCAAGCTCATCAAGTAGCTATTGGACACTATATGCTATAAACCGTGGATAAGCGAAATCTTCAAATACAACTACAATCAACGTTGTAGGTTCACCAATCAGTGCCTGATTGTTGGAGCACATAAGGCTAAGGTGATTTTCTTACATGTTGATGAAGAAGCATTCTCGATGCATGAAGTGGTAACTATGAGCTTCTAATTTATTTGTCTTTTTTGGAACGTCAATAATAGTCTTTTTTTTTGTTATGTTAACCAAAACCATTGTTTTCCTGTTATAGCTGTATGAAGGGGAAAGGAGTCCAGGATCACCTGTCCTCATCAATGTTTTCCAGTAATTGGAATGTACTCATGCCTAGACCTCTCAGGCTTTTTTGAGAAAGAGGTGAATCTCTATTCTTTGCTTCCAGATTTACCCAAAATAAATAAATTTTTGTAAAGTCAACGGTATCTCAAAGTATGTACATTCTGTCTGAATGAATTAGGATGTTTCAGAGAGAAATATCATATTTACTTCCAATCACTCCATGAAAATTTTGCTTTAGAAGATAGAGGATATTGTGACTAAGATGGGATATCACGTCTTGAAGAAAAATGGAAAGGTTCATGAAACATCAATTTTTTTATGTTTCTTTTGTTGGTAAAAAGCAACAATGGTCTGTGATCACACGATTTGGCAGTTGTTTGGCTAATCAAGAGCTTGTGATGTTCCTTTGTGTAGGTAAAGTTGGTGCAAGAGCAACAGGGCGGAGAAATTTACGTAGTCTTTATGTTGCTGCTGAGGTAAATTTGTTCAACTTGTACATGTACACACCACAATCCAATTTTTTGAATAACGTACACTTTTTATATAGCCAAAGCTTATATTCTTTTGGTACTACTTTGTCTTAGGTGTTTGAGTATAAGCCCATCGCTCTATGTTGTTGAATTAAGAAAGTCTTATGGGGATACTTTAGCTTATAGACAGGTGTATATATATATTATATGCATATATAGTAATCTCTGGTCTTATGTGTGTGTTGTATCATTATCTTCTATTTGTTGATTTGGAATCTATGAAGTGTACAGTTATGCGAAAAACTATCAAATGACTTTGGTGTTCCTCCAAGTTAGGGCCTTTTGACTACGGAAGTGTGAATATAACAGCAGTGTTTTCGAAGGAGAGGGCAGCAAATCTCAAGCAGATATAAGAATGTGTAAAGTAAAAGTAGAGATGTAAGCATGAAATAGGGTTTCAAAGGTTGATGTTGTTACTTTAGTGATATATTTGTTTGATGTACAAGATGTTTGTGGACTAAAGCATAATAAAGTTGCTTTAAACAAATGAATACCAATGCATTTGATACATCATTAGTTACGTTTATAAGAATATTTGATTCTTAACTGGCAAGCCTATCACCAAGCACTTTACTATATACCTGAATCAACCCAATGTCTTCTGCAATTTGAAGTTATTGGCACAACAAGCTCCTCTATTCAGCATCTCTATCCTCAAGTTTATGAATGAATTCCACTTGAAGAGGCAACAATGTTTCAAGAAATTGAAATACCCAATCTCTCTACTCACTCTCGTTTGCTTTAGCAGAAGGAATATCTCTAAATTGAATTGTTGCAAGTTTAGCTACAACCAACATTATGGCATTAAGCCGCTTTGCCTAGGTGGCCATCAACCAAAACTTGATTAACTCTCTTAAAGAGCAGACTGGCTCAGAAAATTCTACTACAAATTATGTTTTGTTAAAAGTTATCAAGAAAAAGGGGCATTAAGCGCTTTTTTACAAGTCAAGTTTTATCCAGCTAGAACACTAACCTCTTTTGGATTAGTAAGACCATGTTTTAGGTTCACCAACTTGTGCCTGATTGTTGGAGCACATAAGGCCAACATGATTTTCTCGAATGATGATGCTCTGGTTCGTTGCTGGTGATTCAAAGCTTTAGGCTAATAGTTGTATGTCCAAATAACAAGACTTTGTCTTCTTTCGTGGGTTATCGTTAATAAACTCTTGCATAGTGCATTGTTTTCTGGGGGAATAGTCTCTTTTGGTACTCTCTTCACACATAATAATGCATCATTAGTATTTGTCTCCTCTACTAGAACCTCAACCTCTTTTATCACTCTAACACCAACTGGTTGATTGTTTCCTCAATCTACCAGCATTTAATTATAGCATTATCATGCTCTCTCAGTTGTAATACATGATTTTCGTATGGAGATAATAAGACAATATATTCTTCTATGGCATTTAAACACAAAACCCTACCCACAGACAACGTTGTAAACTAATGTGGGACCATCTTCTTAAAAAATTATGCATCATCAATTAGTAGGTACACTTCAAAAACTCAACATTAGCATATAACTGATGGTGACTTACACAGTTAGTGGCCAGGGTTTAATGTTAGGGTTCAGTTTGAATATTTTACAAATATTATGGTTCATTTTGAACACTCTAAAATGTTAGGGTCTATTTTAGATCCCAATATAAGCATTATGGTTCATTTTGCCCTTTTGTCCCTTTGCATAATCCAATACAAGGTTTCTTGGTAGGAAATACAGGGACAAGGGATCTAGCATTGAGTGAGCACATTCTTCCATAAGTAAGCAAAGTATATACATTGGAAAAATGTATTATCAAGAGATTTAAAGGAAGTGGTGAATAAAGTACAATAGTCACAAATATAATTGTCTAGGTATTCTATCTTTAGTGGGGAGTCTACTATAAATGGTCAGCTAAAGAATGAAGGAGATTTTCATGATAGCTTAAGGTAATCACACCAAGTTGAACCATGGGACCTTGGAGTTCCTATGTCTCAAATTATCTTTGTAAGAATTATTTGAAAAAGTATTATAAGTACGATTATCTTAGTAAATGTTGTCACTTAAGTTACAAGTGCCCAAAAGCCTGGAGATAACATTATTAAACAATCTCTTACTAGTTGGATAAGGCACAAAATGTTATAAAAATGACCTATTCTATAGTATCATGAGCCGAAATAATTTTCCTTAGACGAGAGAAGGGATTATTCTCCATTGTAGGACCTAAATAGACCAATGATTTGACCAGAAGTTAGTTATAAAACCATCCCCTAGTTTAATTCTAAACCATTCTGTTACATGAATTCGTTTGAAAATATGTTACATGGTCTAAGAGGTATCATGATTTGAATCATAAGACCAAAAATAATACTAACTCAAGTAGTAAGAATGACTATATTTAATTCATAAAGATTCCTTGTCAATAAGAATTCTCTAAACCCATTTTATTAAGAGAGTTTTATTATTAAGTTTCAAAGGAACTGCCCCCAATCCCCTTTCATCTTTTGGGAGAAATAATGTTTTCTATGCTAACTTAGTAATATAGGAAGTGTTCGAGGTACCAACCTAGATAAAGTTTCTTAGTAACTTCTCATTCATTTTGATTAAAGAGAAAGGGAGACAATGTGAGTAAACCAGTGAACATGTAAAGAGTTCAAAACTGCCTTGATCAATTAGACTCTCCTTACAAAAGATGGAGTCATATTGCACCATTTTTCAATTTTTTGTTTAAATATGGAGATTAATGGCATGAATTCAGAGCATGTAGGTCTTTATGGAAAATGGAAAGTCTTAAATAGGAAAATAGAAATTGCATTTCCCTGAGACTCACAATGGAGGAGAATCAGGTAAATAAGTGAGCAATAAAAGAGGAAATGAAGAAGTAACTTTTCTCCTTGTTTATAGATAAGCCAGAGATGGTATTGAAAGAGTCAGTGGCATCTATAGAGCTTTTATAGAGTGTTAATTAGCTTTATAAAGAAGAAGAAGAAGGTGATTTACTAAACCTAGACTATAGATCTCTAATTTTTTTTGCATTATTTGTGAAATTGAAAGTTTCTTTTCAAGTTGATTTATATTTAATAGGCCTCAATAGGACTTCTATATAAAGAGAAAACAAGTAAGGGGAAAGGGGATCTACTTGCATGATTCCCTTAGCCCCCTTTATTAAGTTAGTTTGAATTCCATTAACCATAATACTAAAGGAAATAGTTGAGAGATGTTGATGGATCTAACTTATGAAATTTACTGGGAATATGAAAACTTGCATAGTATGGAATTCTAATTTATAGTATAAAAGCCAAAAGTGTTTTAGAAGTGCACCTTGATTGCACAAAACTCAGCAAAGTTCTTTCTTTTGTAATTTTTGAATAATTCCTAAACAAGAAGAATGTTATCCCTAATATTTTTTTCCTTCATTGTAGGCACCTTGAGAGCCATTAATGAGAAGTTTGATAGCCTATTTCAATATGGATGCAAATAGTCTGAAGATAACTTTGTAAATGATGTTGCATTAGGAAATTGATCTGAAATCCCTTAGGGTTTTAGGATTAGGAATGTTAGGAATAAGACTTATAAAGGTCTTATTGAATTCCTTTAACAAATGACCCATGTTAAAAAAGCTAAGCATTACATCCGTAAGTATATCCATGATCATGTGCCAAGATATTTAGAAGAATAAACTATCAAGCCTTAGAGATTTGTTAGGTTTAAGCATAAAAATGATGTTTTTCATATTAGAAGGAGTAAAAGGTGATTCCAAAGTCATAACACATTCATTTAAAATTCTATCAGAAATGAAAGATTTAAACAATAACATGGATGAAGAGGTATAATCCTTAATGCCTAAAGTTTTAGAGAAATAGTTAACAGTAGCCAATAAGAGGACATCTTGAGTAGAAGAGACCAATCCATCTTCTAGTTATAAGGTGGTGATTCTGTTAACATTCTTTTTAGTTAGCAAGGATTTATGGAAAAAGGGAGTGTTCCTATCTCCAACCGCAAGCCATTGCATTCTAGACGTTTGTTTAATCATTAAATATTTGACTTCGACATCTTTTGTACGAGCAAGCATAACTTCCTTCTCCTCAACTTGAAGATTGTGGTTAACTGGATCAAAGTATTGTGAAAGTTGGATTATGTTAAGCCTTCTCTAGTGTCCTTCATAACATTATTAGTTGCTATATTTGAAATGATTAAGGATTTTGAGTTCTTATTTTATGCTTTTGAGCTTACGATTGCAAGCAAAAGAGGTTAAACCATGCATGTTCACATTAAGACCCCTTTTGATATCTTTTTTCAATGCATAATCATTTACTAAATGGTTGTTAAATTTAAAGGGAAATTTCTTTCTCAATATAAGGCTTAGGTTATATATGGAGGTTAGAGAGTGATTAAAGAAATAAGAATTTCTAAGGCCAAACTTGTATTCTGGAATGTGGATAGCCACCTAGAGTTCACCATTTTCCTATCTAATTTCTTCTTTAGGAAGGAGGTACCCTACTACTTATTACTCCATGTGAAGGAGTTACCCCAAATATGAGGTCTATCGATTATACACTTGAAACATAATTTTCTAGGTCATCTAGAAGTTCCTTATGCTAGCATTATCCTTAAATTTAAAAGGATGTAAGATACTTTTAAAATCACCAAGCACTAACCATAAGACTAGATACTAGTATGAATGTCTTATACCTTACTCCATAGGATACTTCTTTGGAAAGAAAAATTAGAAATATAAATAAAGGAGATTTGAATAGTATTCTTATTATGTAGTAGAATATGTTCCAAATGAGGAACTTAGTCAACGATGATAGTGTTTAAGACCTTTAACTTTTCCTACTGATAGCCAACTACAATTCCTCCATAGTGATAAGCAATATGGTTAAATAAAGTAGTCCATTTATTGCTTAAAAGCTAAGTAGATTGAGACTCATTTCATTGAGCTTAATTTCCAAAAAACTCATTAAAGAAGGTTTTATTAAATAAATATGATCTTTTAACAAACTTTTTTTACTAGGTTGTTAAGCCCCCTCACATTCTAACATAAGAAATTCATTTGGGCAAAAGTTTAGGGCTAGATCCCTTAGATTTTCTGCTAAATATCCTCTTGGAAATTAGGGTAAATTCACTACTAAGATCTTGGATATCCAGAGTAAAGAACACCATTGTAACATCTCGTTACCCGTGTTAAGGCTATAATTGTGTATTATGAGAAATTACTGAGAAAGTAGGAAATGCATATCATGCTTAAGCTAAATGTGACTAACACATTTTTGCACATTAATATGATTGTACATGCATTCATGACATTTTTCGGGTATAATTGAGTTATTGAATGTGATTAAAACTTGATTTGGCAATTTTTATATATTTTGGGTATTTTGAAATTTTTGGTGAATTTTAGAAAAAATATTGATTTTTGGACCAATCATAGTGTCTTGCGTATTTTAGAAAAAATATTAATATTGAAATTTGTATGATCTTCTAGCATGCCACCCTTGCGAGGTACATACTCGGATACCACCATGGATGTCAAGTATGTGTCTTGCGAGAGTGGGGTGCTACAACCATACACTGTTCAGCAAGAGTAGGAGCGTTAATATTCTTTACACACTCAAATGTTTGGGGTGGGCCGGGGGGGGGGTTTGATCAAGTACTCCTTTTGAGTGATATAATGCTTCAAGACTTTAAGATCAAGCATTGGTGAACTATAAGATTCCTTAATCATCTAGATTTTTTGAAGTACACTAGGTTTTAAAACTTATGCTAGAATATTCACCCTAGGCATCTTCTACCTTATTGCTTCCTGAAGGATCTTTGTATTTTTTAACTATCCCATTAATTCAAAATAGTCCATTATCTTAAAAAAAATTTATCAATAGGTTTTTATGATTGTCTTTGATGGCGCAATTATGGATTCCATTAGTATAAAACCAACATGGAATCTTCATACAACTTACCATT
This sequence comes from Erythroxylum citrifolium, assembly GCA_026284465.1. Classification (NCBI taxonomy): domain Eukaryota; kingdom Viridiplantae; phylum Streptophyta; class Magnoliopsida; order Malpighiales; family Erythroxylaceae; genus Erythroxylum; species Erythroxylum citrifolium. Next base: position 59,748,564 of record JANKOE010000005.1, on the reverse strand, counting down.
TTTTATCATCCTCATCAGTGATATGAGTGAGAATTGATTAATCTCCATTCATACACAAATCCTTACATAATTGATTCTCTTAAGAGTGATTGTTGCCTTGTCTATTCCTATTGGCTTGCCAATGAAGCTAGCAATGTGACTTAACCCATTCATGGTTCAATACTTTAATGGGACATTATGCAAGTTGATCTATGGAGGTATTTTCCTTTGTCTCAAATGTTAAGAACGTGCTCTAAGTTGCCTTTTTGTAATAAGATGGACTTATACCAACATCTTTTGAGCCTTTGATTTATGGTTGAATTTGAAAATGAAGTGGTTTTCATCTAAAACAAGAAATTCAACCAGACTAAAGTTCTTTCAGATTCCATAGTGATTGAGTGGACGAGATGCAGTCCTTTTATCTAGGAAAAAGCTGATAAGACAAGAACTCTATTTAGCTATCCCTGAGCACATCTAGAGGAGGAGTAATAATAAGTTTTTCATTCCTTAAGGCTAGAGGAACTCCATTTAGTTGATCAAATGCTCCTTTGAAGGGATATAATGCTATAACACTTTAAGATCAAGCATTAGTGAACTATAAGCTTCCTCAATCATCTAGATTTTTTTTATGTAAGCTAGGTTTTAAAACTTATGTTGGAATATTCACCCTAGGCATCTTCTACCATATTGCTTCCTAAATGATCCGTCTTTTTTTTTTACTATCCCATTAATTCAAAATAGTCCCTTATCTTTAAAAAATTTACTAATAGGTTTTTATGTTTGTCTTTGATGGTGCAGTTGTGGCTTCCATTAGTATAAAACCAATATGGAATCTTTATACAACTCACCATTTTTTACCATCTTCAACAGTGGTATGAGTAAGAATTGATTAATCTCCATTCATACACAAATCCTTACGTAGCTGATTCTCTTAAGAGTGATTGTTGCCTCGTCCATTCCTGTTGGCTTACTAATGAAGCTAGCAATGTAACTTAACCCATTCATGGTTCAATACTTTAATGGGACATTGTGTAAGTTGATTTATAGAGGTATTTTCCTTTGCGTCAAATGTTAAGAAAGTGCTCCAAGTTGCCTTTTTGTAACAAGATGGCTTATACCGACATCTTTGGAGCCTCTGATTTAGAGTTGAATTTGAAAATGAAGTGGTTTTCATCGAAAATAAGAAATTCAACCAGACTAAAGTTCTTTCAGATTCCATATGCATAGTGATTAAATGGAGGAGATATAGTCCTTCTATCTAGGAAAAAGTTGATATGACAGGAACTCCATTTAGCTATCCCTGAGCACATCTAAAGGAGGATTAATAACAAGTTTTTCATTCCTTAAGGCTAGAGGGAAATGTTAAAGAGAGCTAGCTCTTGTAGAATTGTTGAGTACTTGACTCTAGATTCTCTTAAGAAGGGGTTTTGGTTGGGAAGATGGAACTAGACGGGATGGTGACATGAGAGTTGACGAAGAAGGGTGCAAAGTAATTTACCATAGAACTAAAGAGATAAGTACCATAGAAAATGAAAATTTGACATAGTATTACTGCATGAGAGCCCTAAAGATCTTAAGAGGTTGTGTGAGAGAAAATAAGAGAGAATACCTTTCATTCTTTCACTCTTGGGTTAAGACTATTTTGTATAGGATGAGATTTGACAGAGTTTTGAAGGCTATATAGGTAAAATGATATCTAATATAAGTCCCTATTTACCTTATGCTACAACACACCTGTATATGTCTAATACCCACCACTAGTTCATACTTCTCATATTGCACTATAGAACCTTTTATTGCTAGAGGAGTAACAGTTATCTTAATTTCTTCATTTCAATTTATTTCTTAGTTTTTCATTATTTTTGTATGTTGTGTACATTGAGAACAATTGATAGCTCCAGTATGGGGGAGGAAAATAATTACTTATAGGCCCTGTATGTTATTCTTATCAATCTGTTTCAGTTAACTTAATAAGGAACAATTATGGGAAAATTTTTAACTTTGAAATAATATAGAATAAGATAATTCATTATAAGTTTGGTTCATTATAAATTTGGTTGTTATTGTAACTTAATTTGTTTAGGCAAATAGTCATAAGCATTAATGATTAAGTTAATTTTAAATTGCTTAATTAATTTTGAAAATGGATACTTAGGGGCTGTTTGTTTCCATTTTTTTCTTCCATTTTTTGTTGCCGTTTTTGTAAAAAGAAAAATAGGTAAGTAAAACGTGTTTGGTTTACTCTATTGTGATTTTTTGTTTCTGAAAATAAAAAAACTACAACAGTTTTACAGAAACCAGAAAACATCGTTTCTCTGAATTTTGACAACATGTTTTCTTCGACAGAAAAACAACATATCCCTATTTTCTAT
>JANKOE010000005.1:59623712-59638562 GCA_026284465.1 Erythroxylum citrifolium | reverse complement strand
TAATTAAATTGGAGTTTCTTCTGTAAACATTTCTCGGTTGCTTCGTCAATTTCCTTCGACAAATTTCCCCAACCCGCGCTTTCTCTCTCCGCCCTCCCTTGACCTTCCTCTCTCGAGTGTTTGATTTTGGAGATCTGCAGCTTATTTGTTTCTTTCTGTGATCGGAGATATCTCGGGCTTGGACTTTGTTTTATTTTTATTTGAAAAAGGCTGGCGGGTATTCGAGTCAAGTGAATGGCGGATCCGCCAGGTATCCACATACTGAGAATTGGTGATGATGGGATTTGTTGCTCGGAGCAAAAGGAGAAATCGATAGAGTTATATAGCAGTGTGGAAAGAGAAGAGTGAAAAGCATGCTGAGCGTGCTACGTGTGCATTTCCCGTCGGATATTCCCATTGTAGGCTGTGAACTAACGCCGTATCTTCTCTTGCGGCGGCCGGACAAAACCGTCACTTCTGATGATATCTCTGAGTCAGCCCCTCTCGACGGCCATTTTCTTAGTTATAAATGGTGAGTTGCCAGCCCCATTTAACGTTCTTGTTTTTAAGGCATTTTGTTAATTAAGGGTCTTAATTAGTTTTAGGTGATTAGGGTTGTTTTGAATAGAATCCTCCTTTTCAAGCTTTTTGTTTCTAAAATGTTGGGATAAAGGCTTGTGGGCTAATAGGTTTTAATAGTTGTTACTTTTTTGTTATGCCTTTGGTTTTGCTTCAGTCTGTAACTACACCTAGACGCCATGTTTAAGAATGTTACTGTGCTTCATTCTTGTGCTTTCTCAGTGTTACCCTTGCTATATGGGTTATTTTGAGGGAGGGGGTTGTTGAATATGGACTCGTTTTAACTATAATGAACCATGGTGGTCAGAAAGCCTACAAATATTCGTTAGCCTAGTTGGGAATGAAAGAAACATGTCAGAAGCAGTTATGATCCTTATCAATTATACTTTTTGCTTCACTGAAAAATAGAATAAAAAGTTGAACCCTGATGTTGGGAGAAACCTCCACTACTCGAATGTTTGGTGGCAAGATTTAACAATGCCACGCGTAGATTGGTCATAAGTCATTCTTTTCGTTCAAGTTCTTATGCCCTTAATTGAACTAGAAGCCAAGTTTTTGCTTCTTTTATCAATTATATATTTCTTTATGTTAACTGTACCTTTACTTTCCATAATTGGTATATATAATCAGTCTTATATCAAATTAGACATCTTTACGTTGGCGCTGGATTTTAAGCATTCTTTTCATGTCGATGTTTATATAATCTAATTTTGAAAAGGTTGCTGAGCTCTTGCTCTGAACACTGGTCATTTGTGTACAATTGTGCATTTTACTTTTCCATAATTGACGCTGAATTTTAAGCATACTTTTCACATTGATGTTCATATAAGTTAATACTGAAAAGCTTACTGAGGGCTTACTATGAGCATTGGGCATTTGAGGGCAACATAGCCTTAACCTTTGCAATGAGATAAATCTTGACACAATGAGCTCACACTGCCGGGAAAGATTCCAGGATGAAACAAATGTGTCAGAAGTGGGCATATAGTGATGGTTAAAGTCTGATATGGAATGAAGTGATTAAGAACTGAGACTTAATTTTGCATATGAAGATTTGGTAATCCTTTCAACTTAATATGGATTATATCGCGGACTATAGGCATTAACGTAATTTTTAACCACTGTATGTATATTTCATATATTTATTGCTGCATGAGCTCATGTATTTATTGCGGCATTAGCTCTCCTGTTAAAAAAAATGTATCTGTTTCTGAATTGCATGATGATGGTCTTCTGTTTTTTTTTGTGCTGTGTGCTAATTCCTTATTTCTGAAGGAATTTGGTGTATGATTTATGTTGCATCAAATGGAAGTTAGACCTTCAATGTTCATTAGCAAGGTTTGGTTCTGATATCTTGAGTTATATTTATTAACTTGTGGATCTAATTTGATGGATAGTATATTTTGCACTGAAACGCCCAGTAAGGGGGTATGGGTTTTGCAATGAAGGGTGAAGGGTATTTGTAAATAGGGTACTATTTCTCTTTTCCCTATAGTAAAAGATATGTTACACTGTATAGACTTATGCATGTTGACCAAACCAATTTAAATCATCAATTCCTCTTTTCTGTCTAATTTATGTGTATGCATGTACGTGCCAGCTCACAATATTGGTTGTGATTTTGTTTCAGGTACCGGATACAAAGTGATAAAAAAGTTGCTGTATGTAGTGTTCATCCTTCTGAGCAAGCCACGTTGCAGTGCCTAGGTTGTGTTAAGGCCAAAATACCTGTTTCCAAAAGTTACCATTGCTCCCCAAAGTGCTTCGCCGATGCATGGCAGCATCATCGTGTTCTACATGAACGTGCAGCAAGTGCTGTCAGTGATAATGGAACTGATGATGAAGAATTATTTGGGCGTTTCAATAGCTCAGGGTCTAATGCTAGCTTGTCTGGTTCAGCATCAACTGCCAGCTTGACAAATGGTTCCACTCCTTTATATCCTGCAACTGTTACACAGAGGAGTGGTGGTGAAACTTGGTTTGAAGTTGGACATTTGAAAACATATACACCAACCGCTGATGACATTGGCCATGTCCTGAAGTTTGAATGTGTTGTAATAGATGCAGAAACTAAATTACCTATAGGACATCCAAGTACTATATTAACTTCCCGTGTTATTCCAGCCCCATGTTCTACTCCACGTCGCTTGATCCCAATAAGTGGAGTTGATGTAGTGGGACATTTAGATACAGATGTCCGTATTTCATCCTCAGGAAATTTTACAGTGCTCTCATACAACATATTGTCTGATTTATATGCCACAAATGAGTCATACAGTTATTGCCCATCTTGGGCTCTTTCTTGGCCATATCGTCGTCAGAATTTGCTTAGAGAGGTTGTTGGCTACAATGCAGATATTGTCTGCCTTCAAGAGGTAAGTTTATATCAGGATATGCGGAATATAGCTTATGCGTTCTGATTTATAGGGTTTCTATTCAACAAGAAGTCTTTCCCTTGAGTGAATATAATGACTTCAAAATCAAATATATAAACTGGTGGTTATTATTTTTAGGTTTTCTCTTTTGACTCTTCAAATAATAAATGGTATTACTACTTCGGGGTCCTTGTGCTTTACTGGTATCTTTATGGAGGATGATTTAATTCATCCTATAAATAAGGAGTTCTATTTTAGGAAAGTTTGTTATGGATACTTAAAGCTTCTTTACCCTTTTGCCTCAGGTTCAAAGTGATCATTATGAGGAATTTTTTGCCCCTGAACTGGACAAACATGGTTATCAAGCTCTATACAAAAGAAAAACTAATGAGGTTATTTGATAACATTTCTTAATTGGTAGCTATTCATATCAGATACGCATTCTACTAACTCATGTTGTTAATTGCAGGTTTACAATGGGAAAACCCATACAATTGATGGTTGTGCCACCTTTTTTCGCAGGGATAGATTCTCACATGTTAAAAAATATGAGGTTCTAATGTTTTCCTTCCTTTAATTGGGCATTTGCATATACTTTAATGTTTTTTATTGCTGAAACTATTTGTATTCAGGTTGAATTTAATAAAGCTGCACAGTCATTGACCGATGCTGTGGTTCCAAGCGCCCAGAGGAAAACTGCCTTGAGTAGATTGGTTAAGGTAGGATTCTTGCAGTTGAGTTTGTTACAGATGTGTATCTGCATGTAGAAGTTTTATGATTTTCATCATCCAAGTAGTCTCATGGATATTTTCTTCTGCTTGCAGGACAACGTTGCACTCATTGTTGTTTTGGAAGCCAAATTTGGTAATCAAGGAGCTGATAACCCTGGGAAAAGACAGCTTCTCTGTGTTGTGAGTTATTTTATTATGATCAAACTACATGGCTGATGATTTAATCATTGTGTTCTTTTCTTTGTACTTGTGGCTTATGTTTTGTGTCAGATAAATTTCAAGTAGGTATGAAATGCCCAATCACCTTGTATAATCTTGTCAGAGCATCTCCTTGTGTTCTGAAGTTGAACACCTATTTTGTTTTCATTCTACTCTAATTCAGAAGTAATTTGTTCATAATTAATGTTGCTTCTAACTAATCCTTTGCGGTTTGCATGTTAAGGTTGTAGCATATCATGTTTCTTTTTTGATTCTGTTTCTTTTTTCCTTTACAATTCTCAAGTTTCTTTTTCTTTTTCTTCTTTTTTTCCCTCCCCTATGGATATTAACTCCAATCAATGGTTATTTTGTTGTCATGAATACAGGCTAATACACATGTAAATGCTCAAGTAGATTTGAAGGATGTCAAACTTTGGCAGGTATTCATCTTACTTTTTAAGCTTTTTTTACTTAATGGATGAAAATGTGGGCTTGATCTATCTTTGCTTGATTTTAAAACTAGGTTCTTACACTCTTGAAAGGGTTGGAGAAAATAGCTGCCAGTGCAGATATTCCCATGTTGGTTTGTGGGGATTTTAATTCAGTTCCTGGAAGGTCCATTAACTATTCGGATAAAAATTAGCATGTGTTAATTATATATTTCTTTGCTATAATTGCGCATGTTCCTTGGTAAATATGAAGTTGAACCTTTTGACAGTGCTCCTCATGCACTTCTTGCTATGGGAAAGGTGGATCCCCTGCATCCAGATCTATTGGTAGATCCTCTTGGCATCTTACGTCCTCACAGAAAACTGACACATCAGCTGCCGCTCGTAAGTTCATATTTTTCCGGGGCTTTGAGTATTTCCTTGGATTTGTCTCTGTTATCTTTTTGGACACTTGAAAGTTATACTTTTCATTTTTAGTGATCTTACTTTCATTGATATTATATTTTTTAGACTACCAACTTAAACAGGTTGTCTTTTGTGCCTTTTTGTTTTATTGGTTGTTAAAATTCATTATGAATCTTGACAATTTTTAACTGTATCAGTTTGCATTCAGTGAGTGATAAAAGCGGTTTTGAAATGTCGGGTTTAGATAGAAAAGTAGCGCTGTGATTCAAAATGTTAATAGCTAACATCTTAACTAAGATATGTTGAAAATGTTTCAATATTGTCATATATGGCTCTTTTTGGTGAGAGCAAAAAGAAAAGCTTACAGAATACGAGAGTGATGGAAGCATGGATGAGATTATTGGTTTATTTTGGCTTGCTATATTCTGTGCTGGTTATGACATGAGTTTGTTGCAGGTCAGTGCATATTCATCTTTTGCAAGGTCAGGACTTGGTCTTGAACTAGAGGAGCAGAGGAGGAGAATGGACCCCACTACCAATGAACCTTTGTTTACAAACTGCGCAAGAGATTTTATTGGCACCTTAGATTACATATTTTACACGGGTGAATGTTTTGCAAATTGTTTTTTTTCAGTAAAGCAAGCTTTGTCTATGCGATTTATTATATGATTTATTAATTGTACTTTGTTGGTAACTAACTCTAGTCTAGGAGGTTTTCAGCAGGCTGATTTGAAGTTTGATCCAATACTAGATGTGCATTTTGCTGGTAGTTGTACTGAATTTTATATCATTTCAGCGGACTCTTTAACAGTGGAATCTTTGTTGGAACTCTTGGATGAAGAAAGCCTGAGGAAAGATACGGCCCTTCCTTCTCCAGAATGGTCTTCTGATCACATAGCGCTATTAGCCGAATTTCGTTGCAAGCCCAGATCAAGACGCTGAAATTTTAGGGTATGTAATACTGGATTGCCATTTACTGTTTCCTTGAATTCTTCGTTTTGATAACCCTCTAAGAAAGAGTAAGGCAAATTTAGTCCTTTTGCTCTGTTGCCTTGATCATTAACAGCCTAATGAAGGAACTGTATATCCTGCTTGATTGAATAAAAATTTTAACATTTTACCTTTAGTGTTTTAAGTGTTGGGTGAATTTCAAAATTTTTGTTATATGCGGTGCCGTTGACTTATTTACCGTTGCTAATTGAATGAGAAGTCAGTTGCTGTGGATATGATGTGTTTATGATGTTGTATAGCTTTTAAATATTCTCAGCATCTAAACCCGTAATGACTTTATTGGCTACTGACTTTTGAGCAGGTATAGGGGTGCTCAAGGTAATTGTCAAAAGAAATGAATGGATATTTAGTTGTTGTAAGAATGGTGGGTCATGGGCAACGTGATCTTTTACACAGGTATATCTCGTTGGGGATCCATCCTATGATCTGCTTTGTATCATGCCAACTTTTTTTCTCATAGAAAAAATTATGCTATTCCTGTTCGTCGTCCCTTGTCTGCCAATAGAAATATCCGCCAGCTTAGTATTTCGTTTTCCTGTACTGTAAGTTATATCATGGCAAGTGGTTAGTGGCATGCATGCCATTGAATGCCCCATAGTTATGGGTTCAGTGATTATGGGTTCTCTCCATTTCCTTTGGTTTCTAAAATTAAATTTTTGGCTGAAGTTTCAAGCCAATTAGCACCATTTGCTCTTTATCTACAAAAGTATCCCAAACTTGACTTGTAAGCTTTGCAGTAAACCAAAAACCGGAGATGAAGAGGTACATGTTGGTGTGCTCATGGCTGAAAATTTGGAATAATCCAAACTGCATGTGCACTTCCAAGGTTTCTTCAGTTTGTATGGTAGCTATGACTGAAGTTGGGAAAAGATTTAATATACTGAATCCAGAAACACACCTTTATTATTTTCTTCATCTTAAAAGAGTTCAATATTGGATTTTTTTTTCATTCGACAGACACGAACAACGGTTCTGGCGAGGGCAAAATGGTCAATTAGTTTAATTTGATTTGTTTTTTATAATTATTTTTATTTTTAATGGATTTATTAGAAATAAACTTTATATTAATTAAAGGTAAAATTCTGCATCTTAACAGAATTTTTACGAGTTTTTGTTTTGTAATAGGTAACCGTGTTCCTTTCCTTCCAGATAAACCTGAATGTGGGTTGGTAAACTTTACCTTATTCCATTACGTTACGTTTACAAGGCACCACCCGTTCCGATTCATTCCTTGCTATGAACATAACCATTTTGCTTTATTCATTAAAACTTCTAAATGATTTAAACTTGTGGGTTATCCAATAAGCTAATTGCCTAGAAATATTGTATTGCATTTAATTTTATGTTATAAATAAAAATGTGATATTGTATTCATAATATTTTGATATTTCTTTTCAAATGTATATATTATTTATAAACTCGTACTTAAGAGCAAAATTTGACGGAAATGTCTACTCTCTAAAATGTTGGAGGAGCTTCGAATAATAAATCCAAACTCTTATTTTGAAATTTAATCCATTTACTTTACTTTTTTTTCCTTTTACATTTGAGCAATAATAATTTTTTATAACTAAAATCATATATTACTTTAAAGCTGTATGGTACTACCTATTAATTAAATATTGATTTAAATTAAATGTTTTATAAAATTATTTAGTACTGAATTATGATTCAATTTGGAAATAAAAAATATACATTTAAGGCTCGAAGGCAAAATAAAATAAAATAAAAAGAAGGTGTTGTACCCCTTACAAGCACACGGAACGAAAAGCCAAAAGTCTCCATACAGGAAAAACTGAAATAATCAATAGGAGAAAGCACAAGCACAAGTATGCGATGAATATATTTGTACATCCAATTTCAACAGACTGTTTTCTCTTTGGTTAAATCTTAGTAGTTGACATTCGCCAAGTTTACCACCGTGTTTTTATGATAATTAAGGAATACTTGATACCCTGTCCGGGAGAACAAGTTGTCTTCAATCCATAAGTCACCTCTTAAGTTACTTATTTATGATCATATGATTTTAATTTGCTCAGACCATTTCCTCAAGATGCAGATAGGGATGAAGAAGAGGATACGAAAGAAGCAAAGACAATGTGACACCGTTACAGACATGTATCATTCAGCTAGACCGACAAGCGCGAGGCTTCTCCCTTTTTATTTCATCCTTGGCTTCACATACTTCTCTGAGATCTTTTCGATCGAGATTAAATAAACATTTATCACATACTGTTATGGACATTTTGCTAGAGCACGCCACTACTTCTGATCCATAACGAGTATATCTTTCATGTATGCCCTATTGTTTTTTGCTTATTCAAAGCGGCTTGATCAAAGCTAAGATTAACTCTATTCTTTGAATTGACTAATACTCAGATATCAATGTTTCAGTCCAAACCTACTCAGGCCTTTGGCTCATGAAGACGATCAGACATGCCAAGCTAATTGCAACTTGTCAATAATTGCAATTTTTTTTTTGTGTAAAAGGGACAAACAACAAACTAAACTAGGCGGGGTATATTAATTCTAGCGATGTCCTCCAGGAGGATTGAGTGACACCCATTAGGTGCGGATACAAAAGTGATAACCCCAAGTCCAAAAGAGGTAGCATAATTAGTGAGCCAGTTGGCACTCCAGTTACCCTCCCGGTAGATGTGTCAGGGTAAAACTACCCAGTTGCGATTGAGTAGCTCGTCGATGCCCAAAACGAGCGGCTTCAGAGACGTGCCGCAGGTAGCGGAATCTGAAATAAGACTCAAGACCGCCTAAGAATCTACTTCTAATTCCACCTTGCGAACTCTGAGAGCCCAGGCCAACTGAAGCCCGGAATAAACGCCCCAGAGTTCCGCATCAACCAAAGAACACCTGCCAATATTCTGAACGAAACCTCTTAGCCACTCACCATTGTTGTCGCGACGAAGGCCGCCAACGGTGGTGAGTCTCGTAGAAAGATTGCACGCCCCATCGGTGTTCAGCTTTATCCAGCCCGGAGCAGGTCCATGCCAGCCAATGAAGTACTCATGTCGAGGACGGGGTTGGTGTGGTCGAGCACGGCCAAGTCAAGGCCTGGTGGAGCTGTTGAACATGCACCAGGACAGGGGAAGCAGTTTGAACAAACTAGTAGATACAACGCCCACAATGGATTGTTTGTTCAAGAGTTGCACAAGGTTTCTGTTTAAGATATTCTAGTACGGGAAACAAACGAAACAAGTACACTTCCCAGCCAAGATTGAGAATAGATTATGCACAAACTTCAAATCTAAAACTCCATGAAATAGCTCAAGCACTTCCTTTTACTGCTATAGAACTGGGGCATTGAAATATAATAAAAAGGAACAAGATCATTCACCCTTAAACGACTATGATGATCACAAACACTGGGCAAAACTTGGCCAAAGATTTTAAATAGTGTGAACCATGAAAGCTTAATCTGAATAATCATTCCACATTAAAGCAGAGTATGCTTTGAAAGGAACATACCCATTATATCTAACAAAGAAATGGATAAGTACCAAAGCATTCAATCAAAACTGAAAGTATTAAATAGACTAATGCAGCCCACACAAGTTTCAGTAAAGATTAAAAACCTAGAACATCACTCAGTAGCCACCCTTGAGATCATTAACAACATCATATGGAATGGGTGTAACGGTTTCCAGTGTTGCACCTTCAACCATGAAACCAGGCTTAGGGCCTTCTGGCTGCCTCTTCGTGCTAATAATCTCACCTTTTGCCTTTGCCGCTGCTTTCAATTCATCATTCTTCTTTTTCCTTAACTGGAATTCCTCAGTGCACCTTGAAGGTTGCAGATGCTCAACTCGCACATGGATCCTCTTCTTGATAATCCTGTTACCAACCTGTCATCCGCATACATCGATTACATGCCAACCAACAAATATATACATATAAACAGTAGCATGCGGGATGCAGAATGTTTACAAACTCTGATTATATAATAAAATCCAATTCAAAAGTCCAAAGTAGAGACAAGAACAAATATTAGAAACAAAAACTACAAACTAACAAAAAAAAAGCCTAAACATTAAACATACAGTACATACAACCAAAGGTTCTATTACACATTCAAAACAGAGGATCAAACACATAGCAGTCAACAATATATAAAACACGCAAAACTCATAATAGAAAACCCAAAATCTAGTTTACGTCAACACCGCGAAACAAGTAAGGCGAATTATAAATTACCTGTTTGTTGATCTCGACACCAACAGCTCTCTTAGTGACGTTCCAGACGCGACCAGTGCGGCCATGGTAGAACTTGTGAGGCATGCCCTTGTGAACGGCGCCATTAACCTTGATGTCGACATAGTCGCCGATCTTGTACGTCCTGAGATACGTAGTCAAAGGGATATAACCCTTCTTCCTAAAGGGTCTAGCGAAGAGATCTCTTGTTCTTGAACGAAGCCCATGACCAGCCGGCATTTTCACTCACCTCTCTTTCTGCTTCTTTGGATGTGCGGTGGTTTCGAAAGAGAGGAGGGCGCTCGAGGGCGAGTGCTCCTTTATATTTGGTTTGCTAGGGTTTTGGTTGCTACTAGTAGTGATTGGAGGTTAGGCTTTTGTTGTTTCGGTTTGGTCTAGTTCTTATGGGCTTTGATCAAGTTTTGGGTTAAACTTGAGCTTTGGGAAAATTTTTTGGGTCTAGGCAAGATTAGCCCGATCTGACTCATTGGCATCTCTGACTGATCCGGAAATAATCATCCTCATCCCAACGTGAGAAACATCAATGTCAGGTTTCATAGAAGTGGAAGGAGCTTCGACACTTGAAACAATTTCATGTCAGGAGGCTCTTCTGCAGATTTAGATTGCACAAGTGAGCCAGGGTAATTGATCAATGGTGAGTAAGGTATTTTCATGTAAGCTCCGTTTGGTTGACGGGAAAGTAAAGTAAATTTGGAATATGATTCCTCAGAAAATAAATCTATGGAAATTAAAGATATTCACATGTTTGTATACTTATAAGAATTCTAATAGAAAAGTTGGGTGGATTCTTATTCTAGTATTTGGTATGCAACAGTATTTTATGGAATGTACCTTAATTTTGACTTATGTTTCCAATTATATCCCTACAAACTGAATAAAAATTGAAATCGTTAAATAAGGAAAAATATGAACCTGAAGAGCAAAAATATTCAAAATCCAAATATTGGCCGATACTGAAAAATTTTAAAAATAGAGAAAATTTTCAAAATTTTCCTCCCTCCCTCTTATCTCTCCTTCCCCCTTTTTTCCAAAGTTTTTTAATTATTTATTTTATTTATTTCAACTTTTATAATTATTTTGAAGTTTGAATTTTTGTTTTTAAAATAATAATAAATATTTTTATTATTATTATTAATTATAAATTAAATAAAACTTACAAAATATTATTTTTTTAAAATTTTTAAAATTTTATATAATATTTATTAATAAAATATTTTATTTTTAAAAATAAATAATTTAAAAATTATTATTTATAAGCTAAAATTTATTTTTATATATTTATAATTATTAAATCAAAATTTATTTGAAATTTATATATTTTAAAATCGTAGAGTAGAGAGAGAAGGAAGGGTTAAATTGACCAGTATAATTTTTAGATTAAATTTATGAGAAAAGTAATCTAAACACCAAAGGGGTGTTGGGATTTAGAATATAGGGAAAAGTGTTACTACTTTCCTTAAATTAGGAAAGTTTTTACTTTCATAACTACTTAAAAAAATGAATCAAACATAATAATTTAAATTTTAAAAAAAAGATTACTTTCTTAGTCAATAATCTATGCCAACCAAACGAGGTCGTATGGTAATGTGTATTTGAATAATGGGTTTGGGTAATGGGTAACTAGGTGTGTGGTTTTTGCGTAAGCTTAGCTGGACACTTGTTTTTCCAAGTGACCAACCAAAGGTCAAGAACAATAAAGTTTTTGTTAGGTACATTTACATATTAGTATCGAAACTAACGTTTTCAAATTAATTATTAAGATTTTGAAAGATTGACCACTCAATTGAAATTTTAAAACTTAAGTACTGAATTTAAAAATTCTCAAAAAGTTGGTCAATTTAGGAATGATTATTTACTATATTTAACTTTTAGTTACAACATCTTCGTTATGATGTTATTCTTCGTTGAAAAAGTAAATTTAGTTTAAGTTTTTACGACTCAAAATTACTTTGATTTTAGTTCTTTTAAAAGACATAAACGTACCAATTTAATTTTAAATAAATAATCATTATAAGATAAAGAAAGAAAATTAATACTGATTTATGCAGTTAAGTTGGAATAATCCACACACAAATTCACGAGAAATATATGTTTTTTTTTGTCTTAGACCAGGGTATTCACCGGCGGATCCAGTGACTAATTCTCTCGCTGGCTTGTAGGCACCTCACAGAGTGGGAGAGCTGGCCCAAGGATTTAAGGCTGCTCCATACCCAAAGTCAAGGATCGAACTCCTGAAGAAATATATGTTTTAATAACATATAAAAGCTCGTAAATTTTCATTTTTTTAATGGAGGTTTTATTTTAATTAGAAAATTAAGAAATTTTTGTAATAATAAGAAGAAGTTTCTAATAATAATCACAATCCATTTATATATAGCTATTTCGTAAGAATTATGTACAGTAGAACCTCTTTAAATTGATACTCGGTAAATTAATAAACTCTCTAAGATAATATTTTTCTCTGGTCCCGACTTGGGTCAGTTGAACATTTAACAAATTTCGATAAGATAATAAGATAATATATTTTCAAAATACCCCTATGTAAATATAAGGTCTCATTAATATCATAAATTAATAATTATATAAACTTACATAAATATAACTAAGACAATTTAGAGAAATATGATTCTAGTTGTAACATCCCGCCCCCTTACTAAGGGTTAGGACCCTAAAATTTGGTGCATGTGAGCGAAGAGGCTTTGAAGAGAGTGTGAGGATTGTGTGTTTGTCAAACGGACATGGGAGTCCGTTTAACGGACAGCTTAGGGTGAATTGGAACAGTTTGGATGATTCATGTCCGTTTAACAGACATGAAGGTCCTTTTAACGGACCTTCTCGGGAGAATTGAGACACTTTGATCTAGTCATGTCCGTTTAACGGACCTTCTCGGACAAATTTGGATTGCTTGGCCAGTCTATATCCGTTTAACGGACATCCTCGGGACAACTTTAGTAAATCGCAATTTTTGACCGTTTTAAATTTGGTACATGTGGGTTTAACCGAGATTAAGGTAAAAATGTATCATATTGGTGTACACAATTGTGAATTGGATTATTGCACACATCAAATTAATCGTCCATGCACTCAATTGACATTTTCCGAGTATAATTGGTAATAAGTGTGATTGGTTTGAGAGTTGTCAATTGTGGTTATTGGAAATTGATTTGGAAAGTGAAATTGTGGGTTTTACATTTTTGAAGAATTTTAGGAAATTTTCCTGAAATTTTTCGGGGTAAATTTTGGACTAAGAAAAATGCCGAGGGGCAGACCAATTGATAAATGGCAGTAGAAATTATTGTCAAATATTGGAGTTTTGGACACATGATTTTAGGAACTATTGACAAGTGTCATTCATTAGGACTTGGATTTGAATTGAATAATGTATGAAGAAGATTAAGGATTAAGGCTTGAAACTTGACATGTGTCAAGACATGTGGCAATTTGCTAGCCATGTCTTTTATTAACCCTAAGTTTAATCATATTAAAGTCTTTCTTCTTTCCATTCACGACACTCTCCTTCATTTGGTGTTTTGTTCTTGGTTTCTTTCCCATTTTCGTGACTTCTCTCCCTCTCTCTTCATCTCCTTCATGCTTTGGTGTTTTTAGTGCTTCAAACCTTGCCCATCTTCCACTTTCTACTACCATCTTGTTGTCCCTTTAAGTTAACCTAAGAAAAATCTAGCTTAACCTCCTAGAAGATGAAGATCATGGAGATGAGAGAGCTAGGGTTACGTGGTGATTTTGAAGACATTGAAGGAAAATCAAGTAAGTTTTGTGGTACATGTGATGAATATGGTTAATTGAAACTTGCATAATGAGGGTTTGATGAATTGATTTGTGTTTTGCAAGGTTTGTGTGTATATATATATATATCTTGAGTGATGTAAAGTCATGTTCATGTTTGTTGTTGGATGTATTTTGATGGGTAAGAATTTATGTAAGGACATATTGAGGTTTAGTGATTGAATGGATTGCAAATGAGGGATTGGATAAGGGTAGAACCTGCTTGTGAATGGATTTTCCCTGTTCTAGTTAGTGATAAATGATAAATTATGAGTTGATTATGAGTGATATCTTTAGTAGAATTGAGTAGTGAATGAGAAGAGAAGGAATGGAGGTGATGATCTAGGCTTAAGATGGATGGGATGAGTTAAATGGTAAGAATGAACATGTGTAAAATCTGGAAATTTGCAATGGTTGATCCTTGGAGTGTGCTTTAATTGTATAGTCGTAATTGTTTGTACAATGGTTTCAATGAGTTGAGGTTTGGTTTAAATGAAACTAGAGGCAATTGGCTATATTTTGTTTGAAGACATTGAATTCAAATTTTGTCTTTAAGAGTGTCTAATTGTGACTTGAATTGAGTACTTGGTGATGAAAGTTGATGATGAATGTGCTTGTATAACTATGTCCTGTTATGAGTGTTCTTGTGCAATCATGGACCATATCTTGGCTATGAATGATATTGAATTGAAATTTAGTTATAAGAGTGGATAAGTGATGGGTATTGAACTAGAAATGATTGGTTAAGCATGAGGAATTGAGTGTTGTAAGTGAAGAGTTTGAAATCTGGATTTTTCCTAAAACTTAATGGAACATACTTTAGTTCAAGAGGCATAACTTTTTGTGTAGAACTCTGAATGAGATGATCCAGGTGTGGTTTTAAAGGAAATTTCAAGATCTACAACTTCTATTTCAGGAAAACTTTCGAAATTCTGACGTTTTGAGGGTCAAAATTTTAAAGTGGTATAAGTGACCCGTAAATGTCCGTTTAACGGACAGTCACGGGTCAAATGATACCAACTAAGCCTCAAATGGGTCTTAAAGTGAACCTAGAATGATCCTTGGTCTATGGGACTAATATATGAAAGGTTTGAAGTGAAATTGAAGGTTAAA
>JANKOE010000005.1:59593067-59607679 GCA_026284465.1 Erythroxylum citrifolium | reverse complement strand
TTTGCTGAATCTCTGTTTCATGTTGACCATATTATAGGAAATAAACGTAGTGCACATAATGAATGTTCTGCTTTTTTATGGCATAAAAGATTAGGTCACATATCTAAAGAAAGGGTACAAAGGTTATTGAAAAATGAAATCTTACCTCAATTGGATTTTGTTGACTGGGATATATGTATGGATTGTATTAAAAACAAGCAAACCAAATATATATCAAAACATCCAGTCATAAGAAGTAGTGCATTACTAGAATTAATACACACTGACATCTGTGGTCCTTTCAACATTTCTTCTTGGGGCAGCGAAAAATATTTCATTACCTTTATTGATGACTTCTCATGATATAGTTATATTTATCTGCTTCATGAGAAGTCTCAGTTTGTGGACATCCTAGAGGTGTTCATTAATAAGATAGAAAGACAGTTAGATAGAAAAGTAAAGATAGTGAGGTTTGATAGAGATGGTGAATATTATGAAAAATTCGATTAAAGTGGACAATGTCCAGGTCCATTTGTGTATTACCCAATAACCATTATCTTGGGTGCATTTCATGGGACTCAAATCTATAAATTATATGGGACATTAAATAGTCTAACAAGTCCTAAAACTTCTAGATACAATATCTCAATAAGAATTACTTAAAACGATATTCAACAAAATTTAAAATTTAAAAATATATTATGCAACAACATCACAATAAATTAATAACTTATATTTGTAATTTAATAAAAATATTCAATTAATTATAATTCATTACATTATTGATCCAATCAATCGAACCCAAATATGCACTATATTTACTACAATTTGAGAGTTCGCATTTAAACTTTTAGATATAATAAGAATAAATAGAAATGAGATCTAGCTAAATTTAAATTTTGAAAAAGTTACAATAAAATCAGTTTTTTTAAAATTATAGATAATTATATATGTAATTTTAGCACATTATTAGTTTAAGATATAAACGGGGCAAAAGAAAAATATAAAGGATTTGGAAAAAGTTTTATCTTTTAATTCATTGAAAGTATTAATTTTAGTCCAATTCAGGGCTATAACAAATTATTATATAATAGTCGTTATTAAGTTATTGAGTATTAAATTTTAGAAATAAACCTATAATACTTTTTTAAAGATAATAAGATAATACTTCTTGAAAACAATCATATAATTGTGTTGCTTGATTTGTATTATAAGTTAATAATTTGCTTAAAATTACTAATATATAAAAGGTGTTCAATTGGAACATTTTTTTCAAGAAATTAAATGTATTGATGATTGAATAGAAAATCAACGATCATATGAAAAATAAGTAGAAAAATTAAAGTTGCGATTAATTCGTATGAAAAAATGGTAATAAAAATAAGATGAATATAGTAAACAAAATGTGAATAATGGGTAAGAAATATAGTACTGATAGCAAAACCATCTGTTATCCTAATATTATGATAATTCACCGAAGGGTTCGTAGTGTTCCAACAGAGGGGAACCAAAACCATAGAAAAAAGACAAAACAGGGGTCTGGTCCTACTCATTATTGAAGACAGATCAGAATCCTATACATAATCCAAAGATGTTCTCCCTACAAGCCTACACAACAAAACAAAAAGGTTAGGTACCAAGTTGTCCATTTCGAAGGGTGATGCTTGCAACTTTAGATTTCATGTAATGACTTTGTGGTATTTGATGTTATTGAATTAATTTTATCATTTAATCTTAAGTTATCTACGTTTTAAATAATTTATTCATTCCTTATCTATTAACCTCTTCCTAAATCTATCAACCAAGTATCCCCTAGTTGGTTGTTGATTATTATTATAGGTGTACTAGTTTGATATCTTACTTTTGGAGAATCCTCTATACCTTCCATTTAGTAGAGGAGTAAAACTTATTCTTTAATAGTGACTCTTTTTTAAAAAATATTTTTATTACTAATTAATTAATTAATTAAAATATAATTCATTAGTTAATTAATAAAATAAAATAAATGTATTATATTAAAATATAATTAATTAAAATATAATTATTAATTAATTACATTATAATTAATCAAAAATAAATAAATAATTAGTTACAATAGAACTAATTAAAATATCTTTCATTCATTAATTAAAATATTGTAATTAATTAATTACAATATAATTAATTAATTAAAATATAATAATTTTTATTTTTCAATATTTTTTACAAACCAACCACTATCAATGATAATGGTAATCATTTCTTCCTCTTAATCAACTATCATAATTATAATGATAATATCCATTCTCATTTCTCACTATATTCATTCCTATTCCTATTATTATTCCCTTATGCGAACCAACCGTCCCCTCACTTTTCATTCCTTACTCATTAACCCCTTTCCAAATCCATCAACCAAGCACTCCCAGAGTTACACTTCCAAAAGGAACCTTATGCCATTATACTTTATAATGAATCAAATACTAAACATTAACACACTATTTTAGTAAGTTATTCTATCGAATGATAGTTGATTGAGAATTAAGCTATACTCCCACATCAAGTAAAGTGGCTTATTGAAAAGATATTCTTGGTATCTACTTTTATCTTGAAACAAACGATACTTCCTTTCCCTCCATATTTCATACATTAATCTTTCAAAGACAAGCTTAAAAAGCACTAGATCCTGCTTGCATTTCCATCTCCTTTTTATTATCTAACTTATGATTCCTTGCCAAAAAGTAGTGGGATAAGTGATCTAGAAGTGAGTGAGCACTCTTTTGTATAAGTAATCAGAGTATTCAATTTATAAATTATAGTTGTAGCATTGCAATATTTTTAAAGAATTAAAGGTATAATCATTATTAAGAAAAGGTTATTACGAATACCACTTAGTAACTTAAGAAAATATAACACCTGTTACAATCAAGTTGGTCATCTTAGGATTTTACCGGTTTTCTACTACAATGCTAGTGTTCTAGTACTTCCCTATTTACAAGATTTTACTCTCCTCCTTGCCCCTACTAAGAATCATCATTAGTACTCCATACTTTTGCCATTGTTGTATTGTAGCACCTATTTTCCTTTATGCTAAATAATATTTCTCTTACTCACATTTCTGTTTCCTTCAATACTTGGTTACTTGGTTTCTTTTCCCTCTAAAACTTCTTACATTTCTCTCCTTCCATATGTTTTACGTATAACATCCCATAACTGTTATCATCACTACTTTGTCCTATCTGCTATTATCCAAGTTAGTGCTTCAGGAAAGTTTCTCCTATTGTGGGGTATTTGGCATCTATTCATTAAGCTCTCCTATATTTCCTTAGAAAACATGCATTCAAAGAAAATATGGTCTTTAGCTTTTGGTTATTCTTTATATTGGAAGCATCTCTTCATCATGTTTATATATTTCAACCTATTTATTGTGTTGATCTATATCTTAGAACAACTCAAGGCTACTTCTGCAAGAACATCATTCCATTGATCCCCAATTATCCATGCTTTGACTTTGTAATTAATAGGGAACCTTTCTAATAATGTAGGCATGAGTTGTGAATATATCCAAATTCCATTGATCCCTAATTATCCATGCTTTGACTTTGTAATTAATATGGAGCCTTTTCAGTAATGTAGGCATCAGGGACCATGTGAATAGATCAATGGGCCTACCTTACTCTAGTTGCCAAAGTATAGTGATGCTAATTCCCTATTTTCCAATTTTCATTTGAAGTTATCTGCAACACTTTCTCTTAGTTTGAGCAGTTATGATATGAACCATTATGGGGACGTCCCAACTTTATATTCCTATATAAGTTTTCACTTTATATTCCCACAGTAATCATATAATATAACATTATATGTATAAACGACATCTAAAATTAATTTTGGTGCATAATTATATAACACATTTAACACACAATGATCCTTTGTTCACCATAAGTCTCCGTAATCTCTTGACTATAAAAACCTTGTTGCTAAGGTGAACTAAGGTGATTCCCAACCCTCTTTCAAACTTTGTCTTGCAAACTTCATTCCATACCAACTTTACTATGTACTTCCTATCGTGAGTGCCTAGTTAAGATGTCCAGGGAGTGTGCATTGAGTTTAGTACAAACTTTATCAGAGTTACCGTTCCTGCATGGTTTTTTTTCCCGTACTTAATACTATTTTAGGGTTTCAATTGTGTTTCTCAAACTTCCTCTTCTCTTTTGCCACTCAATTTTGACTTAATTTTGAGTTTTGGATATACATGAATCAAAACATGTGTGTAAACAATCATGTACTTTAAATAGACATATACATCTTTTCCAAAGTCAACACATGTACATGGTTGTGTACTATCGACATAACCTACTCATCACCCAACATAAGTATGTACCTAATCAACATACATGAGCTTGTTCTGCAGAAATTAATCCGCACTTTCCCAACCTCTTCAAACATGACCAAGTACTTGTTATGCACTACATAAATTAGTCAAAGTCGCTCTAAACTTATTCGAAATTTGTTTCTTTTGCTCTAGATAAATGAATTAGATCCTAAAAACAAAATATGAACAAATTTAGTACAAGAACAATAAAAATACCCAAATGAATAAGTAAGATGCCCTAAATATAAACCTAAAAAATGGAGAATTTAGCACTTATTATAGCTGGATTATCTAATAAACAAAAGAAAAAGTTACTACGATTGTTATACAAGCGTAAGAAAGCTTTGTCATAGAAACTTTATCACTTAAAAGGGATCAACCCTTCGTAATAAACCTATAATTTTTTTTATAGAGGACCGACATATACCAATGATGCAATCCTAGAGAAAAATAAATCCAAATATGAGAGATGTCTTGAAAAAAAGTTTGTAAAACTACTTGAATCAAGTATGTCTTGAAAAAAAGTTTGTAAAACTACTTGAATTAAGTATAATCTATCCTATTAATGGTACTTTATAGGTAAGTGCAATATAAGTAGTACAAAAGAAAAGAGGGATGATGATTACTCTAAATGAGAAGAATCAGTTGATACCAAAGAGTATGCATCACTTACTCCCCTGGGTAGATAGTATGCTTTGATTATAGAAAATTAAATGATGCAATATATATAGACAGCTTTATTATTCCATTTATTAACCAAATACTAGAATCACTCTCAAGGAATATGGACTATTATTTCTTAGATGTGTACTTAGAGTATTTCCAAATTCTAATTGCACCTAAGGATTAAGAGAAGACCATATTTGTAGCACCCTAGTCTCGTAGGACATGTACTTGACATCCTGAGTAATATCCGAGTACGTACCCTGCAAGGGTGGCATGCTAAAACAGTCATTCAGTCAAAACTAGTTACAAATTCTTTTTTAAAACAATATATACGTATGCGGAAATTATCAATCAAATCGGCCCCACTTTATTTAAAAACGTTTCCATTCACAAGTGTTACAATAGTCACTTGGGCCTATTTCAGATACAAAATACTTGCAATCATAATGTCCTTTCATTACCAAATCTTTCACAGACACTTTGTACAATTATTACGGGACATAATTCAAGAACACAAAATCATTGAAGAGATATGCAGGTGTAAACTGATCCCGACCCTTAATCCATATCTGATCTTAGTGTCTATACTCTACTTAGCCTAACTTAATAGTTCCTCGAAACCTGGAAAGCCACGTTGCAATTTTTATTAGTTTTGCGAACTCAATTAGTGAACCATCATTGATGACTTCAACCAGGTAAAATACACAAAATCACATATTTCACATATATTTATTCAGAACATGTATATTTCAAATACTCACATTAACATGGCACATCATATAATCATTGCGAATTAGAACATATATATATATATATATATATATAATTACAGATGAATATGAGACTCCAAATTCATTATTATTATTGTGACTGAGTGCCTTTCACATACGGATACAAATACTGGGCCATTGGGTTCAGTCAAAATAGAATTCACGGAGCAAAGCTCTACGTGTCATGAAGCAAAGCTCTACATGTAGAATACTAAGCTTAAAGCTCTATCAAACTGGCTACTCTGATCACAACGCCTTTATCTGAGCATGCATTTTATAAAATGCATTAAATACAGAATATGCCATGTATAACATTCATTTATGGTGCATAGTCAGAATCTCATAGTCATCGGACCTAAGTCTGGCATTCAACTTTCGTTGAGCATCTAAATATCATTCAGAATTGTCAAAGCAATCAGAACACTGTCAATACATTCCCAAATATTAAACTCCTCGGATCTTCAGTTCGGAATTCATAAACAAATCACAAATAGTTCAATAATTAGAAGTCAAACAAATCAAATCAATCCTAGGAAAATCATTTAGGTTGACTCACAGTATGGTCCAATATGCTATTGTCTGGATAGTCCAGCAATGTCTGAATGACGTCCAATGTGCTCCTCTATATCATACAAAACACATTTACAAATATCACACTTTTACACAAATGTATAAGTATTCCTTTATGCACATCGATATATAGAAAATATGCACAATGCATGTTCAATGACAATTTCGAGTATCTTATTGTAATCCTTATCACCATATCATTCATATATCAAAACTCTCATAATTATCATTGTACTTAGGGGGACTGTTGGATCCCGCTTGTTTCCAGAACCCAACTTTTGCTCTGATACCATAACTGTTGGATCCCGCTTGTTTCCGGAACCCAACACTTGCTCTAATACCATAAATATTGGGTTTGAATTCCGGAATCCAACCTCTTGCGAAAACATAAAATGTGAGCATCTTATCCTAAAAGGCTATTGCATTTAACTCTCATTAGCCATCATCGGTTCATCTTCATTATCATAACATCCCAAAAATTTCCTCACAATTTGTTCAATGGTGTGCGCACACAAATCAGTCACCATGCTCAAACTCATTTCTCCTAATTTGTTAACAGAATTTAGAAATTCTCAAACCAGAATTTCAATTTAACTTCTTCAAAGAAATCGTAGCTTTAAGTCTCTAGTTTTTTTTAAGCAAGAAACATCTTAATCGGAGCTCTATAGATCAAGATATGCTTAAAAAGCTAAATGGTGTTCATACCCCAATCATGCTCTCCCAACCGACCCCTCAAGTTCTCTCCATCAAACTTTCTCAAATCAACTCCAAAAGATACAAATATTTATGGAGAGATATATACATGTCTTAGGAATCCATTTCTTCAAGAATCACTTCATTTGGAGGTCGGATGAGGGAGTTATGCCCAAAAGAATCCAACATGTTTAAGTCCTCAATCAATTTGTACCTATCTTGGCACGATTTCCATAACTTTCACCAAAAATGTTGGATTTATTTCGTTCTTAGACCGTTGGAAAGAAGACTTCTAGATCTACAACTTTTATGAAGACTACAAAGTGAGATTCTACCTCTAAAAGAAATCGCGATTTACTGTGACTGTCCCGTGTATGTCTATTTAACGGACATCCATGTCCGTCTAATGGACATAGACTGGCTTAGAAGCCATTTTTCACCCGAGAAGGTTAGTGTCCGTTAAACGAACATTGGAGAGGCAAGGGGTCCTTTTTCACTTGAGAAGGTCCGTTTCATCTATTAAACGGACATTGGTGACCCACACCTTCCTCCAAAGCCTCTCCAATGTTTCCAACATCCATTCTAACACCATATACACTCAATATCTCCCCAAATTTAACTCTTCTAATGCCAAATCACTTCATAACAACTCAAACACTATTTATCTCATAAAACTCTCAATTCTCAACCCATTTGGTTCATCAAAACCACACATTTTCATCAATATACCATAGCTGTCTTGTGCATATATCCCCTGTAGCATTACATCTTGTAACGATCATATCTTTTCACTCCGGTATCTAAAAATTACAAGCTTTATAGCATTGAAAAACTATAAAGCCGAGCTACAACTTCTGTGTAGACAACTTTGTCTAATTCAATCTAAATCAATACAGTTTTTTCTTGGAAATCAACATACACATTTTCCCCTCATGAAAAACTTGAAATTCATCCCAACTTCATTTCCTCTATTACAACATCATTCATAACAATTCAACTACCAATTGGAATTCATTAAACCCTCAACCTCAATTCATTTGGCTCTTCATATTCAACAGCATCTCATGATTCATAACATTCATATCTTTCTTTTTCTATAGTATTTCACTTATATATATACCCATAGTTCATGGTCAAGATTCATCAGCTCAAGTGGATAGCTTCTTCAATTATATCTAATTTCAACTCACATCATCCATACATAATTCATATTTCAAATCCATACACAAATCTATATTTCATTAACATCATAAAATAAGAGTTTACAAGCTTTATTGGCATCTCATGCCACAATACATCATTTCGCAAAATCCCCAAATTACACAAGATACTTAAATGATAATTGCTCAAAATGCAACTACGGCTTTGTTTTACATAAATTACTCCAAAACGGCACAAAACATGTAAATTCGGGTTTATGTCTTGATTCACTTTCACTAGATCTCTTGCTCATCACCTGAATTGGGGAAAGAGTGTGGGGGTGAGCTTTAAAAGCTCGTGGGTAACAAGTTTATAAAGAATAACAAACAAAACCGTTCAAAAAGTTCATTGTCATAAAAATCCTTATTGAATCATGAAACACACGTTTCTCAAAATTCTTGTCATGTAACCAAAATCTCAAACAACATAATTTATGCATTTTTAACTTATTCGCAAATCATAAACACATAAGCACATCAGAATGGTTTGGGTAGCCCGTAACAGAACGTACTAACACAATTCCATAAAATGGTCTTGTGTAACAGTGAACAGAAAGTACTATCGCAATCCCATATAATAGTTTTGCGTAGCCGTGAACTTAAAGGAGTCTGTGAAGTAGCTCCATGCCACTAGCGGGCAGGCGGGAGAAGCCTTTAGATAAGTGTACTTGACATACAAAACGGACCAAACCAAACCCACATAACATGTAATTCATGACTTGAAAACAGATTGCCCAAATGGCAACATTTTGGAAACTTGTTTTTCATGAACATGCAATTTTTCAAAAAATCCTTTTCATGTAGCAATTCACAATTCATCATCAAAATGTCATACACCACAACATGTAGCAATTTCTCAATCAATCAAAGCAATAAAGCAATATTTAATGAAGTAATTGAAATCATTTCACTCTCTTGATTCAAAGAAAACATTTATGGCTCATTACTCAAATTATAAACAAGAAACCCACCTTGAATTTCCTTGCTTAATACTTGCTCATCTTTCCTTCCTTGATTTCCTTCAATATTAACAAAAATTCCCAAATCAATAGGCATTCCAATTGGAGAACCCTAAGAACATATTCACTAAAATTGATCCTAGAATCCTTAAACCCCTACATTTCTTAAGCTATATAAACCAAAACCCTTAAAAAAAATCCAAAGATTTAAAATCCCACATACCTTGGATCTTCACCAAATAAAGAGTTTGTTGGCTCATATGGAAGCTCTCTTCTTCTTCCACCTTTTTCTCTTCTTGAACAACCATAAATACCTTCTTGGAAGCTAAGCAAAGATGAACCCTAATTTCTCTTTCTTCTTTTTCTCCTCATCTCCACGATCTCTCTCTCATTTCCCTCTTCTCTTTGTTTTCTCTCCCATTTTCGTTCTTGCTTCTTCCTTAAAAACAAGCCCATACTTCTATTTACAATTTTGCCATTAATGAGTGAACAATGACCCCTTTGCCCTTCCTTCAATGTCTTATAACCTTAATGCTTAAGTGTTCTTCCCAAAATTCCTTCATACATATATACTCTTACAAGACTACTTAATTCAACCAAACCATATTTTAAAATCCTACCAACATCAACATGATAATTAACTCCAAATAAAATAATTAATCTAGCAAATCCTCAAAATTATTTAAATCATACTTAACTCCTTCCAAAAAAAATCAAGACCTTCTTCTAATCATGTAATTGAAGGAATTTGCTAGTACTTCCTTCTAGAAAAATGTTCCTCATTGTCTTAATTTTCTAATGACATCAAAATCATTCAATTTGGTTCCATATTCTAAAAGTTATACCCTAACACTTTCAGATTGTTCTTATACTAAAACAATATTCTGTGCTAAATTCCATCCGAAAATTGATATTTTTAGAGACTAAATTAAAACTCAATTTCATTAGACAATTTGTAGCCTTATCTCTCTAGTTTAATCCAAATCAAGAATCATCTTATTTGGATAACTAGAGCAAAAGTTATGACTAAAATACCAAAGCATACTCAATGAACATGTTTCAATTACATTTTTCCAGCTTTTAACTTCCAACATATCATATATAACCCATCTTGTATCTAAACCATATTTTCTATTTCATTTCAAATTCAAGAATTTTCCTTTTCTTTACACATAAATAATTTCCAACCAATTTCTCATTTAATAGAAAAGTTCAGGGTCCAACAGGGACCATAATAAAACAATGAGAAACTAATTTCGTAACCTAATTGACCATTTCAAATTTTTATCTCATAATATGCCTTCAGGTCAACTTTACATAAATATTCTGTTAAGGTAAATGACAAAATTAGGCAACACTTCCTTCTGGAAAGTTGTTCTCCAATGTCTTCAGTTTCTAATTATACTAAGATCGTACAATTTGATTCATTATTTTATGAGTTATGCTCAAAATACCACAGCTTATGTACATTTGAAATTTTGGCTAATGCATGACTATGCATTCAAGTTGTACACCTCATATCTCTCAATTTTAATATCCACAAATTACAAAATTTATACCAATCAAAAGCTAAGAGAATAAGATATAACTTTTGTGAAGGCACCTTTGTCTGATTTGGCCTATATCAATACAGTTTATTCAATAACAATAAGACCTAATTTCTGTCCCTGGTAGTGCTACTGCCTAAGCCAAGACTTACTTTCAAGCTAAATTTCAAGACCTTTAAGGACATAATTCAAATTCAATTTCTTCTTAACATTTGTAGCCAAATGTCTCTAGTTAAATTTAAATCAAGAATAATTTCATTTGGAAATCTACAGATCAAAATATAGCCAAAATACCAAAGCATGTTCAGTAAAAACATTCAAGTTATCAAATTCCAGCATATCTCAATATTTTCATCCTAGTACCCCCTTTCGGGATAACTTTGCATGATCATTATGATAAGGAAAATGGTGTATTTCAATAACACTTTCTTCTAGAAAATTGTTCCACTATGTTTCCATTTTCTAATGACACCAAAATCATACAATTTGATTCAGTATACTGAAAGTTATATCTAAAACAGATCAGACTATTTTTAAACTGTAACAGAACTCCTAACTCTACTTCTAGCCAAATTTTGAAATGCTTAGAGATAGAATTAACATTAGAATTCTTTAGGAAAGTTGTAGACATATGTCTCTAATTTATTCTGAATCAATAATCAACATATTTGGAAATCTATAATTGAAGATATAATCAAAATACCAAAGTCTATTCAATGTAAATTCTCTAATTCATAACATTCCACCACATTTCCTCACTTTCATCCAAAACTCATCAATCAATCTGTATTATAACATGCCATAAACACTAAAATTTTACTTGTTCAATTCTAATCCCAGCTAAGAAAATCAGTACTCCGAACATGCAGAATCATCACACATTAAAGGTGAAACTAGGAAGGATTTCGGCTAGGGTAAAAGACCACAATAAGAACTACAATATTTTGGTTCTATAGCTATCTTGTAAAGGATAAAAGCATGGATTTGGTGTGGAAATTGATCACAAGTGAAGCAAAACTCCAGAGCTATTGAAGAGAGTGTATTTCGGTGGAGAGAGTAAGGAAAAAAGAAATGAACTAAGTAGAAACATTTCTACATTAGCTTGACACATTAGGTGCTAGATGTCACCCTTTCCTAATAACATTTGTCCTTAAGCATACATCCCATTTGTCCACTCCATAAGCTGCCAAAAGTCACCTAGTTACTAGCCCATTTGTCGCTCATTCATTGCTGCTATTTTTCAATTAATTACCTATGCAAAATGTCTCTCAAATTTAGGCTTAATCATCCAAATTTTTCATATATCAATTTATCCTACCACTTAACATTTTTCCTAGTCCAAATGTACCTCAAATTCACCAAAAATTTTGAAATAATACTAATGGTCTCCAAATAAATTTTTAACGCAAATAACTCACAATTCACGTTTTAATCGCATTTACAAATCAATTATACCCGAAAAATGTAAATCAATGCATGTACTATCATATTCATGTTCAAAAATGTGCATGCCATATTTAACTAAAGCATGATGTGCATTTCCTAATTTCTTAGTACTTTCTCATAAATCATAATTCTAGCCTTAACATGGGTAACGGGATGTTACAGTTCTCTCCTCTTTAAAGAAATTTCGTCCTCGAAATTCTTATTTAATTGATCAAGAAGACAGGGGTATGGTTAATTCAAACAAATATTGCCAAAACTCTATGTACCCATGATTAGTTCTCGTCATTCCTGAAGTAATCAATTCCTCAATGAAGTAATATTATCTCATGTTATTTTCAATTTCTCAATGGACTTATTTCCTCGAATGACTTTCTACATTCATATGATTTCCTCTGATTTCACATTGACTTATTGCAATGTCAGACCATTCTTACCAGTTTCTTCACTCATTTCAATTTATTCACAAACTTAACTTCCTATGTTGGTAACACATTCATCAAATCAAATTTGTATCTCCTGAACATATTTGCATATAATATAATGTGGGCCTAAGTTCTTCTCACATTAGTAAGAGTGTCACCTCAAATTCAAGATTCCAATCACATAGTTGAATACTTTACATCAAACAAAATGCATACACTCTCAGTAGCATATTCTACATCTTATGCTTGAGTCTTCGTTAGGAATAGAACTCCAATATTCTCTTTTAATTTATTCCATTTTTGTTCATTCTTAAAAGTAAACCATCTAATCTACTTAACCTTATTAAGTGTAATATTTCTTCCAAAGAAGATTTCTTGCTACTATCAACTATATTGTTTATCTAATCCTTATCAATCAATTATTCCCATCATTGCTTATCAGACATTCTTAATACATCAAAAAGATCAATTTCAACTACTCATAATATCTTTATAAGATCAATTTATGTTATAACTTATATTATCAAAATATCCTTATAATAAGGCTCGATGAAGTATTAAGCAGATCCATTTACTCTTATTCCTTGGTATATACCATCAAAATCATTACATCTTATCTATAGATTTATTTAAGACAATTCTCTAGTTAATAACTTATGCTCAGGAGACCTTAATCTCATTTAATTTAGGTCTATACTTCTCTTTTTACGCCTATCCTCGAACGTGGGGACTATGAGTTACAAATATTCATATATCATACATTGCTTCCTATATCATCTCCACGCATATAATACTTATGTGCTCGATTCTCTCACTTGTTATGGTGATCTCGTTATTAAATATGTGCTCACAAGATAACAAATTAACTTAACGGTGATAACTTTTACATATATCACTATCTTTATCACATCTTCCAATTACCATTATATCGTCATACATACGTATATTCACTATCAATTTGAAATTATAGATACATAATCATCCTAAAATTCCAATCTCAATTCCACTAACATATTCTTATAGTGAACCATAACTCGTCACATTAATCAACAGCCAGTTCAATTCCAAGTTCATCTTCCTAGGATTACAATAAATTTTTTGTTTTTCTTTTCATTATACTTATATACCTTAATCTCATCATCTCCACTTATTTCTCTGTTTTCCTCAAGCAATCCATGATAATGTATTTGCATCTATATCACATTCGGAGACATATTACCATAGTACAATATTGGTGTCATATTCAATAATACATCCTCCAATACAATTGCATTGAATCATTATTTGTCGTACCCAACCATTTACTATTTCCCATTTCTAAATATCCATAAACTTTCATTTTATCATATTCAGATATATCATTATTGTTCCCGCTACTTCCATCAGTTCAAATATTTAACAAATGCTCATGTATGTGACTCATATAAATGCAACTCAGACTAGGGACTAGTTGCTACTACCTACTATGACATGTCTGAAATGCATGTAACTTGACACATATGTCAAAAAATGCCCATGTAAGATACTAAATCTGGGCTCTAATACCAAAATGTGACACCCCACTCTCGCAAGAAACATATCAAACATCCAAGGTGATATCCGAGTACGTACCCTACAAGGATGGTATGCTAGAACAGTCATTCAGCCAAAATTCATTACAAAATTTTTGTTTCTTTAAAACAACGCACACGTATTTGGAAATCATTAATCAAATCGGGCCCACTTTATTTAAAAACATTTCCATTCATAAGTTACAATTATTACAAACATTATTATTCAACAGCCACTTGGGCCCATTTTAGATACATAGCACTTGCAATCGTAATGTCATTTCATCACCAAATAATTCACATACACTTTGTACAATTCTTGCGGAACATAATTAAAAAGAGACTCACTGAAGACATATGCAGGTGCAAACTGATCCTGACCCTTTGATCGCGGCTCTGCCGATACGATCTTTCGATCGAACCTTGGAAACCGGCCAAATAAAATAAATTCCAAGATTGC
>JANKOE010000005.1:59519841-59537036 GCA_026284465.1 Erythroxylum citrifolium | reverse complement strand
TACAGTATGAACCATATGTAGATAGTTGAGTAAGTCAATATAGAATTCGTCACTCTAAAGTAATTAGAGAGAATATTATGTTGTTCTTGATTAATAATGATTTATGGAATTCTCTAGCCAGAGTGAATTGATATTTGAAAAGGAGTTTTCAAATTTCAATTATAAATCAATTACTAATTTGCAAGAACGAACATGATTGGATGATAAGAGTAGACACTGTATTTATACTTTGTCCAATTAGAATATTGAATGACAAAATGATTAAATTATACATTATAGCCATACATGGATAGGTTAAGTCAATCACTTTGACATTCTTGATATTTGGGTAATCATGATATATTGCTAGACGTCAATCATGATTTATGATTATGAATCATTTAATTGGATAATTAAAGATAAATTAAAAGGAGTTTTAATTTATCTAATTCTAATTATGAATTAGAATCATAATGTATAATCATTGCTAATTTATTACGAACCTAATGGGTCACACATCAAAGAGCAATTTATGAAAGAAAAATCAATTTAATTAAGTTGGACTTCATTATAAAGTTTGAGAAACTTTGGGAATCAAATATGAGATATTTTATTTTATTTAAATTAAATTAAATTAATTAGAATTTGAATTTGATTTTAATTATAATTATAATTAAAGATATTTAAATTTAATAAAAGACTGTCATGATTTTTTTATTTAAAGGGAAGAGCTTTTTAGAAGCTAGCACTTTTGTCTTCTTCCTCTCAAAGTAGTTTGGGAATTGCTCTGTGGATACCATCAGAGGTTGGACAATTGAACAGCTCGTGATTGATCAATCAGAAAAGTTTCAAAGATTTTTAACGGAAAGCGAACAAGGTACGATTTCAATTATAGGGATCCGCTCGGAATCCGTAAAAATTTTTGTTTTCCGTTGCGCCTGTGATTTATTCACGATTAGATTCCAACATAATGATCACAAAAGAAGGGGAAGACGCTTCAATCTTAAAGTGATTGATTCCATTTTATATTAACATGGCTATATATAGTCATGAAAATATAATTTATATGAAGTAATAGTCATGAAAATCTAACTTACTTAACTCCTCAAATGTTACTCTATTAAACATGTATAACTTCATAAACTCTTCTTATACATAACTAACAAAAAATTCAAAATTTTAAAAAAGTCAAAAAAGTTTGTTCAACAATTATTAATACTTAGATCAAGTGTAACTCCTAATCCAAAGTTCAGTTTTATTACCGAATATTTGTTCTTAATATATGGACACAAGAATATCTTATTTCCAGAGTTGACTCATTTAAACAAACGCCCTCAAATCCTTTATACCCCTTATTATGTACCTACTATGTGCCCATTGTATCTGAGCTATCTATTTATGTAGGACCCACATAAATAGATGGATCCTACATAAATGGATGGCTCAGATGCAATGGGCACAGAGTAGATACAGAGTAAAGGTGCAAAAGATCACATCCCTAAACAAGCCCACATATTTTTCTCCATCCTTTGCAGACATATGGAACGTTAGGGTAAAAATACAATGGCAAGAAAGTAAAGCAGTCCAACTACTATGTTCATACATGTGAAAGCACACGCAGGTATGTTTTTTCTATTTTAAATCTGTTAGAGAGCAAATAAGGACAAATCATTTTCTAGGGGATGGTTTTTCCAGCCATAAAATCTATGGCATTGCTACATCTGATGAATATAAATCGACTCATACAAGCACGTACGTAGAAGTGACTCGTGTCTTCGACAGTACGTAATAATGATTCGTGTCTCTTTATATGTCAATTTTACCGTTTTTCTTATTTCCTTCCTCCCTACGATATGTGATGCTGTCATATATATCGCTTTCGGGTCTTAATTTTTTCTCAATCTCTTTCAAGTTTTAAATTGTTGTCAACATACAGCATTAAAACTTCAATGTGTTTCTTCTGTTCAATCAAGATCCCACGACACCAAAGCAATCAGCGAATTATGACATGGGACGGGAAATTATTGCTCTAGGATCTTTTTACTGTTCAATGACACATGTTTGGCCTTGTATTAGTGGTCTTAAAAGTGCCACCGCTTTGTTTCCTTAGCTTCAGGTCTCTTGACAGGAGGGTTCGGTTCAAATCTTCGAGCAGATACGAGACATCATTAAAAGTTGATTGGCCTTATAGATACAACAAATCT
This sequence comes from Erythroxylum citrifolium, assembly GCA_026284465.1. Classification (NCBI taxonomy): domain Eukaryota; kingdom Viridiplantae; phylum Streptophyta; class Magnoliopsida; order Malpighiales; family Erythroxylaceae; genus Erythroxylum; species Erythroxylum citrifolium. Next base: position 59,534,853 of record JANKOE010000005.1, on the reverse strand, counting down.
GAATATGTTTATTCTCTTCCTCTCATGTCTTATGTTCCGAGAATCGATCAGGAGAAGTTTTAAGGGCAAAAAAAAAGGAAGATTGAACCTTCACAAGAGCCTATTTCTTTCCTGCACTTGTGTAGCAGAGAAAGATATCAGAAACCTTTTCGCCTGATCTTTCTTATCAATGCCAAACACTTGCACTTGCTTCAAAAACACCCCTCTCTCTTCAACCCACCTGTCTGCACAACATCGCAGCCATACAAACACGTGTTCGTCTTCTGATATTCATGCATTCCCAATTGATACCCAGTTTGAATATATTCCTCGCACGTGTGACAGGTTCTGAAGGAAGACGGGGATTGCTTTGATCATCATATATCCCGTGATACTCCCGTTAACGATCAGCAATTAATTAATAGCTTGAGTCTCGGAATGAAAACCGAATAACTAGTGTTGGTTTAGCATTTTTGAAAATGCTTCTCAATTAAAGGCATCCAAAGTCGCCGAAGCATTGGTTTTCAAGGAAAAGAGCTGCTTATAATTGTTTAATTGTAGGCTATCAGTAACTTATCAGTATTCTGCATGTATCATTTAAAAGTAGTAAAGCGGGTAGTCTTGAATTTTGCAAATATTGGCCAAATTACACTGACAAGAGAGAGTAGTAAATCAGTTTCATTTACAATGCATAACTTTCGGTAAAATTGATGAAGATGTTATAAATTAACTAGAATATAGTCATGAAGTTTTCCTTAAAATCGCCTCTTTTTGCACAAGAAAAGATTCACCAACTTAGGCAAATCTCCAATTTCCCTATCATATCGAGTTACCAAATTACAGATGAAGATCTAAACTCACTTGGTCTTGCACGCTGGTCTTTGACTCGTACCCATACCTACCCTGCGAGCTCGAGCCACCGCCGGTCGACGACTTCAATTCCTCGCCGGCAAACAATGGCAAGGGATGCACTGAACTGTCACGATGAAAAGCTGAACTACCATGAACAGGTGGAATCCGCCACAAACCTAAGGGACTTCCATTAATGGGCTGCTGCGAGTAGGAGCTATGCGTGGTGCCATAAAACCTCGTAGCATGGCCGTTCCATGAGGGGTAGTTTATGGTTTGTGTTGGGGCTGAAGCCGACTTGTAGTTGACAAGACCATAAATATGAGCGTCGCTGAGGCTGTTGTGAACCATTGTAGACTGGAGATGAGCTCGTTTTGCGTGCTGACGCTCTCTTTTGTGTGCGTTTTGGTGACCACCTAAGGCCTGGGAAGTAGGGAAGTTTCTGCAACAGTAATGACACTCGAATCTCCGGTTGTTCTCACCATTATTCTCCCTATCTTTGACAACGTCTTCGTTGGTTTCAACAGACTCGGAATCCTCGGCTGTTGACGTGGCGGCGGCTGCACCGTCCTTGCCACCGAATTCTATGCCAAAAAGACGAATGCCCTTCTCTTTAACGGGTGCTGGACGGATGAAAGGAAGCTGAGAGAAGGACTCCACGTTCATGAAGTCGCGTGTCTCTCTGTCAGACTTATCCATGAAAAGCAGAAGCAGCAACAGGGATCGTGTCGTGTGTGAAATTCTTAGAGAGAAGAAGAGGAATAGTAGATATAAGTCCGAAAAGAGAAGTGGCATGGAGGAGAGAGTGTTGAGGGGTGGGTTCTGCGTTCTATGTAATGGAGAGGTTGTGATGGTGGGGCCAATTAAAGAGGTTGTGATGGTGGGTTGATGATCAATTGGACAATTGGGGCTGACCCATCAGAGCGACACGGAGAAATAGGGTAAGGGCTGACAAGGCCACAAGTTCAGGGCAGCTGAGAAGAGAGAGAAGAAAGTGCACATGAATTTGTTTTTATGGCATTGTTTTGAGTTATAAATCTTGTTTCTTTTTAGGGGTTATTTTGGATTCTTCATCAGACGCTGCTAACTACTTGATAATTATGTTTACACCGTCGTCTTGTCTTAATATGGGAGGTGGTCACATGCAGAGGATAATTCACTATCATCGAACTTACTACTTTGAATGATACGACAGTAGGGACGTAGTAATTGCTGTAACAAGATATTCGGGATTTATGTTTAGATTATTAAAAAAATGTCTTCTTACAAAAGACTGTCGGTAGGAATTAAATAGTAAATTTTCTTGTCCATTTAATAACTGCTGTCTGCCTTACAATTTACATGTACAACACCAGATGTTTTCTTATTTATAATATTACCTAATTTAATTTCCTTATATAATAATACATTATTATTAAAATTGTCATAAGATCTACTGAAATAATAACCATATAATTTAATAAAATTCTCTGCTAGAATAAAATATTGTTGTAAGATATATGTTTTTTATTATAAAGAATATTAATTGACATTTCAAATTCTGATTATGCTCTAAAATTTCTCAAATAAAAAGTAATATATGAATGTTGACATTGTCTTCTAAAAGAATTTTAAGACTTCAGATTCTCTGTCCAATATTATAGTTGATAGTTTCTTATTGTGTCCAATAAATCTCAACTATTTATTTATTTGAGTCCCGCATTAGTCTCGCGTGGGTCTCGCAAAATAAATAGCTGAGATTCTATGAGACGGAATAAGACAGAATTATATATTAGACAGAGTAATATTGAACAGAGAATCTGGATTAAAATTTTAACCAATGCACTTTAATTTATACTTTACCGCTTTACTAAGAAATCACCGCACAGACAATAAAAATAGAGCGTAAGACTTTTTTTGACCTATTTTTATAAATGCGCATGCAATTATTATTTCAGTACTTTGAACTTTAACTATCTGTGCTCCCGTACTGCAACTTGATTCTTGCTCTCCTTCTCTTGTCACGCACGAGCATTTTTCTCTGTTCAGGACTACTTTCACATTCATTGATTATATCATACAGCTGTGGAACATGAATAAGTACTCTTTCACGCCTAAATCTCCTATATTACATTTCACATTCTAACAGAATGAGGATATGTTAGGAAAATGTATTAACCAAAGCTCATATACATTTGTAATCCAACATATTAGAAGGAAAAAACAAATTAGACTTGATATAATAAATTAATTCCATCAACAATATCAATTTTTAAGATGATAATTTCAAACTTTGTCAGTTTGGTGAATTTTTTATTTGGGATAAAATTAATAATTTTTCAATGTTTTAGATCAATTCCTATTTTCTCTAAAATACCGTTGTTATATAAAATTTACGATACATTGCAAGCACTTAATAAGTTTAGTCCTCAATTCGCTTGCATATAGCTAGACAATTGCAACTGATCCGAACATTTTCCACAAAACCTTCAACTCATTATATGCTTTCTATCTAATCATGAAATAGATCGTATTGAGAGCACAGTAGTGTTTTCAGACGAGCGATGCAGTTACTCAAAGACACGCATTTTATTTTCTTAGTATTGTGATGTTAACAAAATTGCCAATTGCCTTTTATGGAAGGAAGGATTAGTGCATTTAGACCAGATGCCATTAATGGCATGCATGTACCTGCCGGTTTTACTAGTTGAACTATGAAATTAAGGAAAAAAGCTGAACAACTAGTGTCATCTATGTACCAAGTAAAATAGCACAAAAGATCGTATATGCGTCAAAAAAAAAAAAAAAGCAAACAGATGCATATTTGTCAGTCGGAGGGGCTAAGACAAAGTCCAAAAAGGAATTACAGTGAAACCATCCTAGAAAAGGCTAACTGGTCTTCCAATGTCTCGTAGTTGAAAAGAGAACCCCATGATAAATATCTAAAATTGTTAGATTATAAAGAGAATGGGGAACCCTGTTCACGCTTCCATCTGAAATATGTACTGCGTCAGTTGAAAGGAAATAAGGTTATTGTCTTGTATTTTCTGAGACTGTATACTAGGCTGATGCGATTCAGAGGAAAAGAGAATGATTACTCCTATCATATGGTCTAGTTTTGCTCAATATTCCATTTGATCACCCTAATGTTGACACTGCTTGATTATTGTCTTGTATTACGGTGAAAAACGTCCACTTCTTCCTGTTTCCAAAACAATCTTATCCATCTAATACAATAAATAAATAAAAATTGGATGGATGAGATTTTACAGGAACAGAATATTTGAAAACAGAAGATTTGTTCCCTCCTTTTAGGTGTTATTGTTGCTGTAGACAGTTCAGGGATAGTGAAAGTTGACATCCACAATTTTTTTCTTCTATCTCTCCCTCTCAAAACCTCCAGTTGCTCAGTCAACAGCCCACGTTAGTGAGGTTTGTTGATCAGAGAGTGATTGAAGAGACACTTGTACTGATATAATCAAGTGTCATTGGTAAGAAGTATCTAGCTAAGTCTCTCTGTCTCTGTAGATATCTTTCAATCACTCGCTAAAGGTAGGCATATACAACTACGTAGACAAGCTCTCTTCCCTCTCTCTCCAGGACCAGGTACTAGTAGTTGGTGTTGGTTCTTTATAGCTGTTGGCTGTTTTATATCTGTTGCAGTGATTCTGCGAAAGTGGTCCTGCATGCAATTCAAGAAAAATGTTCATGTATGTACTCTATTTGGTTTTCACAACTGGAGGACACAAGTTATTATTCTTCGGAAAATAGACAAATTATTTTATTTGTATTATTATCTCCAATATTTAGTACTCATTTGTATCTCCTTGGATTGGACCCCATATTTACTATCTTATTATAATTAGCTAGCGTGTACCAGGAATATGTTGCTATTCAAGGAAAATATATACAGCTAAATTATTTCCTTTTAACTTCAAAATGATCATATCTGCCCCACCTATTCTTTCTCTTCTCCCGCTGGGATACCAAGTACTCCGGTTATTATCTTTTCTCTTTCTTTTCTTTTCCAGCTTTCTTTCTTTTTCGTCTCGTTTTTCTTAGTTTTATATTATAAAATCTTTTGGGCCAATCCCATATGTAGCTTTCTTTCGAGATTTTATGCAGCTAACAGTAGCATGTATACATGGAAAAGCATCATTCCGAAAAATTTTACTAGCACTACACTATATTTTGATTGATAAACACTGAAAGGAAAGTTCAGCTTTCAAAAGAAGAAATCACATCACACGAAAAAAGAAGAAGAAGATGATGAGTTCATTAATGGAATTTGAATTCTCAATGTCTATTCATATAAGTTTACCAAATACTTGTTTGTAATTCGACAGGAATGTAAATGTTCACAAGTAACCTAACCACTGAAAATATATGGGGAAAATTCTTGTCGTGACCAATTAAAAAAAAGAAGTGACAAAATTCATGAAGCACTACATACACCACAATCTTTCTCTTTTTAACCGTAGGTTCAGCTTGAAAGGCTGGTCTCTTCTCAAATGTGGCACTGCTTATTGAAGTTTGAGGATGGTTTATGGTCTGTGCACTTTTCGGATTTGCATGGAGCAATTTAACCAAAAGGGCAATGTTAATGATAGTTTAAAGAGTCTCTCTGCAGAAAACAGACTGCTATCTTTATTTTGATGCTTGACTCGTTAAGCAATTATTCCAAGCTCCAACCGCCTGACTTGGTTCATAATTCTACCTTCCTTTGCCATCCAAGGACCAGTCACTATCCTCCATCTCTCTCTCATAATTTCTTGGGTTCTGTCATCAAAGGATGGGCTAACTTGGGTGAGGCCACAGATTTTGATTTATTAATGGAAGTACCTTTTATGGATTGTGCCAAACCTTCAAAGAAGGGGTCCACTGTCCACACCCCAACATGCCTTTAAATTCCTGCATCTGCTAACTCTAACAACAACAGCAACAACTCTCTTTGAGTCATACAAAATAACCTCTTCTTTGCCATAGAGTCACAATCACAAAGGATTGTGGGTCTGAAGGGGGACCACATGTGTAGGTATTTTGGTTTCAATGCTACATGGCAACTGCACCAGTTCTATGTGTGTCTCGGCCCTCCTCTTCAAAACTAGAAAATTATCAGATGTAAAACCTAGCATTTGCTGTTCTCATTTGCTCTCATGATGTGGCAACATCTTAGGTACTCATCACTACCGTACCGACCATTTCGTGACTTGCCAACTTGTTCAGTCCCAGTTGGAAGTAGCTTCCGAAACTAGATACGACGCAAGTCCATATTCATAAATATATGTACTCTTCACTTGGGGATTTCAAAATGCATATTTTTTTACTCGACAAATGTTTATTATCATCGATTGCATTTTGTTAAAGGATCACCTTAACGTAATTTGAATTCCACGACAAATAAAAGAAAGAAAAGAAGTGTGTTCATAACTGCAAAGAACTTTAACACTATGAAAGCTCCTACTAGAACAGAAGTCTTATATTCAGTTGATTCAAACGACCGTTAACCCTTAGCACAAGGCTTATGTGTTGAGCATGAGGGCATAAATTTCTATTTGAAGGCCAGAGACATGTGAGCATGCATAAATTCAAGTCCATATTTATCGCCTTCCAACAAAAGGGTCACCATCCTGGAAAATCCTAATTCTTTAAATTCTGTACATTTACATCAGATATATTGTAGCTTCTTTGAAACCTCTCTCTCTCTCTCTCTCTATCTATACAGCCACGTTGGTTTTGTCTGTTAAGGCACGATGGTAAGGTCGCTATCTCTTTGTTCCTCATCTCTATTTCTTATTAGGTGGATTGAATGTGACTTTGCCTGCTATAAATTGTCCTGAGCCATCCCACTTCTTGCTTGCTCTGCAACATTTGTGTTCCCATTTGTGGACCAAATTTTATGGCTCAATTGTCTCTGTCTTTCATCTTTTAAATGAGAAAATTTCATTTCATAATATACCATTTCCATCATCAATTACCGCACGTATCTTTTCCACATTCGTCGCTTTCTCTAAATCAGATTTATATCATATGTTTTAATTAATTAATGTGTCATCTATGGGGGGGCTCTAGAGGACTAGGCGTCCCATAATGTGGTAGAAGAATAATTCAGTTGAAAAGGATTTACATGTACATCCTCTCCAAGATGTTCCACGTACGTTGCATTTTGCCGATTATTTTGACCCTTCTTTAGACTTATATCTATCTATTTTTATTACATAATAATTAAGACGCAACATGTCATAGAAATTACAATGGTGATAAGAATAGTCTCCTTCTCTTTTAAATAAAAATTTGAATCCATGAGTAATTAACAAGGAGAATTTTAACGCAAGAGTAAGTGTTGAGAAATGAATTCTTAAAAAAAAAAGGTATTGTCGCCAAAGGCTGTAAGCGAGAGAGCGAATGAAGTGCGCTTGTCTTCAGTTTTCACTGTTTGCCAGCTTTATAGTGTACTTGAAGAGAACTAGCAGAGCCAAAAAAAAAATTGTACGACACCATTCGAGATCGGTTGGATATCAAAATTCAACTTTTGCACAAAAAAAACTACTTCGACAAAGTCACGTGAATGCCTGACACGCTGCGGTCCTTTTTTTGCTCAGAGAAGAAATATGTTAAAGGTATTAATTAGGTCTAATTGAACTTGATTAATTATTTATGCTAAGCGTAAGCGACTAATTAGTTGGACTTAACTCGCTCTCGTTCTTTCTCTTGCCTAGCGTGTCTTTTATTACAAGTCACATGCTTATTTACACGTGGTAAAACTATGTCGATGGGTACACGTGTCAGATGCCCATTTGTATTTTATCTATGAACTTGCACAGGTGGATTACCACAGATGATGAGAGTTCACGAACCAGGAAAAAAAAAAAGGTTTTTGTGGACAGTCTTAAATTCTTAATTATTAGGGCTTTCCATCCACATGTGTCTTGAAATTTCTCATTCTCATTAGCAAGAAAGCGAAAGTACTCAATTGGAAGGCGAGATATTTAGCGCACAGAAATGAGAACACAAAAGAAGGAGAGGGCGGATATATATGCAATAAGGAATAGCAATGCAATGCAATGCAAGTGGAAGTAGAAGTGGAAGTGTGAACATGATGAGAGCCCACCAATCCCTTCTCTTTGAAGGTTAAAGAAGAAAAGGGCATATTTCAGAATGCATGGAGGGACTATAAGGACAAGTCTCTCTGATGATGGGAATGGGAATTCGGCTTTCTAGCTACATGTAAAGGACCCGTTAACTGTCAAAACAAGGATAGCTCTTTGAACTCCTTAAAAGCTTGGTGTGATCATTGTTGTCTGAAACTCCAATGGCTTGGACCACACAGGAGAAGGCATCTTTTATTCTGATGTTGCATTAACATTGTGTGGGGGCATCCTTAATTATGCAATATATATATATATATATATATATATATCCTTGGTCCCTTTCCCTTTTGTACATGTCATTTCTTACATGTCATTAATATCCATATGCAACTAATTCTACATTCAATGTAATTAATAACAATTTCCAACCAAAGTTAAATTATCCCTCTTCGGTTAGCAAAAGAAATTAATGGTTCAGAAGGGTGAGCAGTTAAAGGTTATTATTTTAAAAGTTAAACAAAAATCAGAAATATATATACACACACAATATATTCCACCAAAAGCTTCCAAATGACTCTATGAATATGAACATAAACTAAACAATCCTTATCACTTTCAGTAGGTCATTTTAGAATGGGTTTGAAGTGAAAGACAGTGAATGGTTGGACGACTCTAAACATGATCAACATGTGGAGGAAAAGATGCCAAAACCTTTAACTATCTCTAACAACTTGCACCAACATGTACCGCTCCTTTTGATTGTACATATGTACTCGATACTCATTATTAGCTGTAGCCCAATCCATTCAAGGTACCTGAAGCAGTAATACGTACCTAAATTCAAGCCGTTGATTAAGATAAGATGGGCCAACGTTACTTTTGATTATTAATAACAGAAATTATTATAAGTATGACAATTCTAAGAACCAAACCTGGCTAGTTACGTTGATATAGAATACAGTGCCACAAGTTAGGTTAATTAGGTTAACCACCAAAAGTAGTGCGTAATTATTACCAACTTAGGTATATGTACCACACACTATAGTTGATTTGATTTATTAATTACTTAAAATTAAGGGTAAACCATGTATTAATGTAATTGTTCTAAGCTCCAAAATAAATAGAAAAATCTAGTAATGAATAAATTACTTTTAAATTTATTTTGTTGCTGCAACAAATGAGTAACTTACTATTTTAAGGACTGATAAGGGCACATATATGCTTGATAAATAGATAAATGGAGCCTAAGGTATAATTGAGGTGGGAAAAGAGGACCTACAAAAACAGAATGCTAGAGTTACACCGCTTTATGCCACTTTTGCAATCAAGATCATTCTTAGGAGTTAACGATGATAGGGCAGGACGAAATAATTGTGGGTGCCTCTCCATGTTTTTATACCACAGTACCTACGTTTTCAAATGTTTAGGAAGCACAGGAGCAATTAGAAAGGAGTATGTTATATATACATGGTGGGTTACTTGAAAATATAGGAAAACTTTAGAGATCTCATGATTACTACAACTTATGTATTGACCAAAGAGGTTAGGTTTGTCTGTGGTCAGGACATATATAATGGAAGAGAGAGAGAGAAAAAGAAAGAAGATTCAATACATATGTAATCTCTATGGTCTATGAGTTCGACATTACAGAGTGACAGCCGTAGTATCTGAATTTGGTAGTTGCAAGTTAACGACGTTCACATGAATAATGTTCCCCTCATTTACTTCAATCACTCAGAATTGGTCCACATCTTTCATTCGTGATGTTGACATGAGATGGGAGACATCTTTTGTTAAATTTTCTTTTGATATCTTTCGATAATTTACCCCAAGCCAAGCCTTGTAAGTTTTATGTTTCATGAATTGAGTAACGTTGGTTGTGTATGAGTAATCCCTCGCTATTTTTGAGGAACCAACATCAACATGTAAGCTTAAATAGAGACAGCAAGACTTAGTGTGGATGCCAATACGGAAGTTTTAATGGCACCAAATAGTCGTGACCTCGTGAGTCATGATATCAATAGTGCTGATTAATTTAATTGCCCTTCCCACGTATACTTTTGCTGTGAAACATGGGTGACTTGACCTTCAATGTTTGCAGTAGTTCTAATAGTACTTATTTGTCTGAGGAACCCCCACAGATTGGAAAGGAGTGAAGGAGAGAACGGCCTAGTTCATCCACTTAGGTGGGACTCGGCACTTGGGCTTTCTTGATAGCCATTTCTCCTTTGCTTCCAGACTTGAAGTGGTCCTGAAAATAAAGTACGAACTCTTCTCTTATACACGTATAATATGTCCCAACTCTCAAGTGTTTTTATGACCTTCCTCCACAAATGCCCTTGTTTGACTTTTTCTTCCAGTATTTAGTTGAGTAGGGCCCCTGATGAGCACCACTTGATGTAGAGCATTCAACCCACTACTGTAAAGATCGATTAACACCAACGCCCCACATGTAATCGAAAAATATATATCAAGTACCGCAACATGAAACATTACCGACGGAAATAAAATCATTGCAAATTATTGACAATAAATTAATTTATGTTGGTAATATTATCAGAAAAAATTTCATTTAGCAATGGTAATAATATCTGTCAGTAAATATGGAGGGAAACTATGCTGGCAAAATTTTCAACGGATTTTAGTGACAGTAGAAAATTTCCATCAATAAAGAAGGCGAGAATTTTTTGCGGAATAAAAAAGTTTTGAGTTTATTGATGGAAGATATTTCTGTTTGTAAATTCTGTCAATAAATTTTCAAGGTTGATGTCGTCGTTTGCTTCTACTTTAGCATTTTAAATAAAACGAAAACAACGTCATTTGGTTTAATACTAAACAATGTCATTTTCGTTTACATTTAACCCACCCGAAAGACCCCTCTCCAGCGTCGTTGTTTTCGTTTACATTTAACCCACTTGAAAGACCCCTCCCTTGCATCTTCTTCTTCGTTTTTCTTCTCTCCCTTGCGTTTTCTCAAGCATTTTTCCTCTCTCCGGTTTCTCTGTCACGGATTCCTCTTCTGCTCATTGGCGTTTGTCTTCTTCGGTCACTATCATTGCGTCCTTTGGCGGAGATATTCTTACAACCTTTCATCTCTGTTATTTCGTGTGATGTTGGATGTATTTGGATATTTAATAACATTTGTTTATTTAGGTATTCTGTAATTGGAAAACAATTTTAATGTATATATGTTAATGATGGAAGGGACAAGACGTGATTTTGGTTGTGATATTGAGATAAATTTATGATACATGTAAGGTGTTTAAAGAATTGCCTGTTATGTTGATGTTAAATGATGAGAGTTTCCTGCGTGTGTTGGTTGTTGATTATGTTGCTAAATCAACATCATTTAGAAGATGGTATTTGTTAAATGGAATAATGAAAAATTGATTCCAACAACTTGACACCTCTTGATCTTTCCCTATCAAAGGCACAACTTTACTTTTTATAGAGTAGAGCATATGCCGACTTGCTGTATAAAGAAAATGAAAGAGAAAAGGGGACCTAGGAATCTTGTCAAGGACTCATGCTTTATGTTGATTGGTTAAGAAAAAAAACTTTAAATAAATATTTAGTGATATTTTAAAAAAGTATTTAAAATTTATTTTTGATATCCTAAATTGTGTAATTTAATTTGTTATTATATAATTGATTAATTGTTGATGAAAGACTAGTTTTATAAAGGTTTAAATAGTATTTATATTATTAGGGTTAATTTTGATTATTATAATTGATAATACCTTTTTGTTAATTATATTTAAAATTTTGATATATAAATAATAAAGAGAATTCACACACTTTTTTTATTTTTGAATAATATACCCTTCTCTTTATATTGTTTTAAAGTCAAATTATCTTAACGATAGTCATGTCGATTATCAAAATGAAAAATTATGATTAGAATATTCTATAATATTCTGTATGGTTTTACGAATAGTTTAAACCAAGCAAGTCGGGATTGGTTCGGTCCAACAATACTTTTAAGATTGCTCCCACTAAAAGTCCACATATTTCTATTTCAAAATAAACAATATTATTTTCTGATTTGCTTGCTTTAATATATTAAAAATATAACAAAAATATTGAACAAGTGTATTATATTAAATATGAAATATTCTTTTTCACAGACCCTATATTGTGTAGAAGAGCGTCGCTCATCCTTCTTCTTTGTAGTCTAGCATTGTCTATCCATCTAGATAAGTCGTCCAACTAATATCTACCATATGTATTGCTTTAATAATACAATTATGATGCGTTTGGGTTTTGTGTAAATGCAAAGAAGGTATTAATTTTGTGTTGTTGTTTAGAATATTCTTATAATCATTGATGAGTTTATATGTTCTTCTTTAATAGTCTAAGTATTTACTGTATGTGGAATGAATTTGAGATCTTAAGGATGATTTGAGACATAACTAAGTCCTAGGAAGATATATAAGCTGGAAACCCGTGATGCAGTTCCCATGAGACTTATAGGTGAAAATTTTCACAAGCCTAGGAGTCACAGCAAGAACTTGCTTTCTTAATTTACAGGTGTAAAAATTGTCATGTACCATTGTATTGAAATCAATTGTAGGTGATTAATTTAAACATAAAATACTTCAACTTCAATGTGATTAATTCAAATTTAGTATTAACACAAAAATTCATAGGTTTAATAGGTAAGAAAGTTCTTTGCATAATAAACCCCTAGGACGGTTTATAGGTTGAAAACCCGTGATGCAGCTCCTGTGAGGCTTATCGGTGAAAATTTTCACGAGCCTAGGAGTCACGGCGAGAACTTGCTTTCTTATTTCACAGGTGTAAACAATGCCAAGTACCATAGTATTGACATCAATTGTAGGTAATTAATTCAATTAATGAATACTTAGGGGATGTTATGTAAACTTTGGGGACATGAAGGATACTAACTATGAAATCACTTTTTTAAATTAACAGTTTTCCAAAAATGAGTACTGTTGATAGATCTTGGATGTATAGACGATTAACACCTGATGGTTTCATTAATCCTAAGTTTGTTGAGGGAGTTTAAGCTTTTATTTATTATTGAAGTTCTCAACCTGCATTTATAGATGGCCTAAAGATCAGATGTCCATGTAAAAAGTGAAAACATATTTGTTTTCTTCCTATTGATGAAGTGAATGAACATTTGTTGAGAAAAGGGTTTGATCCAAATTATTTTGAGTGGACACGACATATGGAGCCATTAATTTGTAGCACCTCAAGGGATAATGAAGCAAACTCGTCAGTAAATGTGGATGAGTTTGGAGGGGGATTGGATTTAGAACAAATAATGTGGGTGCGACTGAAAATCCTTACATGTAAATGGTTTATGATGCAGTCGGTTATACCTTTCAAGAAAATATAAAAAATCTTGAAGTAGAATCAAACCCACATACAAAACAATTTTTTGACTTACTACACTCAACTGACTAAGAATTATGGCCAAATTGTGAGACAATGACTCAATTGTCTTCAATTGCTCGAATATTGAACATAAAGTCTAAAGGGCAGATTTCTGATCGTAGTTTTGATAAAATTCTTGGATGGTATAATGAATCATTGCCTCCTGATCATATAATGGATGATAGTTTTTACAATATGAAGAAACTTATTAGGGGTCTTGGTTTGCCTATTGAAAAAATTGATTGTTACAAATTGGGATGTGTGTTATATTGGAGAGATGATGTGGAATTACAAGAGTGCAAATTTTGTGGTAAATCTAGGTTCAAGCCCAGAAAGGATTATGTGAAACAGAAATTAACCCTAGAAGTGGATCTATTATTTCCCGTTAACTTCGAAACTTTAAAGACTATATGCTTCTGATGTTACTGCATCTCACATAAGATGGCATAATGAACATGAACAGGAAGATGGAATAATGAGTCATCCATTAGTGCATGGAAACTTTTCAATAACACCCATTATGAGTATGCAGCTGAAGGTCGAAATGTTAGGATGAGATTGTCGACGGATAGATTCCATCCTTTTGATCAATCCTTCCAACAGTATTAATCATGGCCAATCATAATTACTCCTTATAATTTGTCTCCATAGATGTGCATGAATGAGATATATATGTTATTGACAATGATTGTGCTAGGGCCTACAAATCCAAAACATAAAATTGATGTATTCTTACAACCATTAATATCTGAATTGTAGTATCTTTAGAAATATGGTGTGGAGACATATGATGTGTCCCTGAAACAAAATTTTATGTTGAGAGCAGCTTTAATGTGGACTACTAGTGATTTTCCAGCATATGATGTGTTGTCTGGATAGAGCACAATAGGGAAATTGACTTATCCTTGTCATGGTAATGATTCTGATGCGTTTTATCTTCCAAACGGGGGCAAAACATGTTGGTTTGACAACCACGGGAAATTTCTTCCTCTAAATCATCCATTTAGAAGCAATAAACAAAAGTTCATTAAGAATAAGATGGTACAAACACCTACTCCCCCTCAAAAAGCTGGTGAAGAGATATTGCAGGTGATTGATGAATTAGAGTTGTTGAAAGTCATTGAATTTGAAACTGATGAAATTAATACAAACATTAGTAAAAACTTTGGTTGGAGAAAAAGAAGCATCTTTTGGGATTTTTCATATTAGAAAACTAATTTGATATGTTATAATCTAGATGTGATGCATATTGAAAAAAATATTTTTGACAATTTGTTCAATATCGTAATGATCATTAAAGGACGGACAAAGGATAATCCAAAATCACGAGCTTATTTGAAACTTATTTGTAGAAGGAATGAGTTAGATAAAGATTTTCGCACTGGTAAATATCCAAAAGCACGTTACACTTTGGACAAAAAAGAAAAAGTGTGAATGGTTGAAAAGTCTACAGTTTTCCAATTGTTATGTTTCAAACTTGGAAAGGTGTGTTGATGGGTGTCGAATCCACCAAAAATAAATCCCAAACACCAAACGAAAATAAATTGCGTACAGCGGTAAATGGGGTCGATCCACAGAGAATGGAATAATTGATTCTATTCTAATGCCAAAGAACGAGTGCAATTAAATAAAAGGGGGGTTTTGGAGTTTTATACTGAAACTAATAATTAACCTAACCACAAATAAATGATTAACGCAATTGATATCAAAT
>JANKOE010000005.1:59329870-59342729 GCA_026284465.1 Erythroxylum citrifolium | reverse complement strand
CCTAACACTACTTATACTTTTCCTTAAAGCCCCTTCTTATTTTGGGCTTGGGCTTACTCAAAAGCCTTTGGCTATTTTAATAAGGCTTTAAGCCTTTCCAACCATTTAAGCCCACTTAACTACTACATCTCAAATCTCAAATTCCTTCTTTCAAACTTCTAATTAATGGTCAAATTCTCAAATAAAAAAAATAACCCATTAAACAAACACAAATATTCAAATAAGCAATTTAGGAAATTCAAAATCCAACACCAATGCTATTTGACAATAATTTCTACTGCTATTTGACAATAATTTCTACTGCTATTTAGCAATTAATCTGCCCCTCGGTATTTTTTCTAGTCCAAAAATTACCCCCAAAAATTACCTTCAAAAATTTCAGAAAAATTTCCTAAAATTCTCCAAAATTGCTAAATTAATAATTTCACTCCCCAAAACAATTTTCAATATCAAAAACTCACAATTCTCAAAATAATCACATTTATTACTAGTTATACCTGGACTGCCAATGAATACATGTACAATTATTTTCATGTGCAAAAAGGGCCTTATTCACATGTATGTATATGACACAATATGCATAAGTATGCAAGTGCATTTTTAAACTCCCATTGTTCACTTAGATTTACCATTCCACCCTTTCCCCTAGGTACCGGGATGCTACAATCCAGCCACAAGAAGTAACACATTACTGGAATTAATATACACTAACATCTGTGGCCTTTCGACGTTCCTTTTTGGGGCGGTGAAAAATATTTCATTACTTTTATTGATGACTTCTCACGATATGATTATATTTATTTGCTACATGAAAAATCTCAGTTTGTGGACATCCTAGAGGTGTTCATTAATGAGGTAAAAAGACAGTTAGATAGCAAAGTAAAGGTAGTGAGATCCGATAGAGGTGGCGAATATTATGGAAAAGTCGATGAATGTGGACAATATCCAGGTCTATTTGCAAAGTTTCTTGCAAGTCGAGGCATATGTGCACAGTACATAATGCCTGGTACACCACAACAAAATGGTATAGCCAAAAGGCAAAATCGTACTCTTATAAATATGGTTAGGAGTATGTTAAGTTATAGTTATGTACCGTTATCATTATGGATGCATACATTAAAGACCAAGACGTATCTGTTTAATAGGATTCCTAGTAGAGCAGTTCCTAAGACAACTTATGAACTATGGACAGGAAAGAAACCTAGTTTACGACACCTTCACATTTAGGGTTGTCCGATAAAAGTAAGGTTGTATAATCCACATGAAAAGAAGCTTGATGCAAAAACTATTAGTAGTTTTTTTATTGGCTATCCTGAAAACTCAAAGGGGTACATATTTTATTGTCCTAACTATAGTACAAGAATAGTTGAGTCTGGTAATGCTCGGTTCATTGAAAATGGTCAAATCAGTGGGAGTGGAGAACCACAAAAAATGGATATTCACGAGAATCTTGTAGAAACTACTCAAAGTCAAGTAGACACTACCACATTAGACGTGATCCCACCGGTTGTTATTCCTCTAGTTGCATCAAGGATACACAACATACCGAAACAACAAGTTAATTTTCTAATTCTACAAGTTGAACATATTAATAACGAACTAGCTAATGGTGATCAAGTTACAAATGATCAAGTAATGTCACAAGACGTAGCATTACGAAGGTCTGTAAGGTAGAGAAGACCAACTATTTCAAGTGACTATGAAATTTACTCACTTGAGCATGAATGTGACTTGAGCATTGACAAAGATCCAGGCTCATTCAAAAAAGCCATGGAATGTAACAATTCTGAAAAATGGTTCAATGCTATGAAAGAAGAGTTGAAATCAATGGATGATAATAAAGTCTGGGAATTAGTTAAGTTGCTGGAAGGTGTAAAGCAAGTGGGCTGTAAATGGGTCTTTAAGACCAAACGCGACTCGCAAGGCAACATTAAAAGGTATAAAGTCAGACTTGTTGCCAAAGGTTATACTAAAAAAATGGCATTGACTATAAAGAGATATTCTCACCAATTTCAAAGAAGGATTCTTTAAGAATTGTTATGGCCCTGATGGCTCATTATAATTTAGAGCTTCACCAAATGGACGTAAAGATTGCCTTTCTAAATGGTGACTTGGAAGAAGAAGTGTATATAGATCAACCAGAAGGTTTTAAAACCACAAAAAGGACAAGTTAGTGTGTAAATTAAAGAAGTTAATATATGGACTGAAACAACCTTGTCGACAATGGTATCTGAAGTTTAATGATACCATTACGTCATACAGTTTTGTAGAAAACGCTGTTGATCGGTGTATCTATATGAAGATCAGTGGGAGTAAATTCATTATATTAGTCCTATATGTTGACGATATCCTTCTTGCTGTGAATAATATAGTTTTGTTACATGATGTCAAGAATTTTCTTTGTAATAATTTTGAAATGAAAGATATGGGTGAAGCATCTTATGTGATAGGAACAGAACTATTCTGTGATAGATCACAAGAATTATTAGGATTGTCTTAGAAAGGATATGTCGAGAAAATATTAGAAAGATTTAAAATGAAAAAGTGCTCCGCAGGGATAGTTCCAATCCAGAAAGGAGACAAATTTAGTCAAATGCAATGTCCACAAAACAATTTGGAACGTAAGTAAATGGAATCTATTCCTTATGCGTCATTAGTTGGGAGCTTAATGTATGCTCAAACATGCACTCGGCCAGATATTAGTTTTGTTGTTGGAATGTTAAGCCGATATCAAAGCAATCCTGGAATGGACCACTGGAAAGCTGCAAAGAGAGTTCTTAGATATTTACAAGGCCCCAAGGACTATATGCTCACATATAGAAGATCAATATCAACCCATCTCGAAGTGATAGGTTACATGGATTCAGACTATGCTGGTTGTGTGGACTCACGAAAATCTACATTTGGTTATATGTTCCTATTAGCTGGAGGAGCAATTTCATGAAAAAGTGGAAAGCAGTCCGTCATTGCTACTTCCACTATCGAGGCTGAATTTGTGGCATGCTTTGAGGCCACGGTTCATGAATTATGGCTGCGAAACTTTATCTACAGTCTTGGTATTATCGATAGTATTGCTAAACCGTTAAGGATTTATTATGATAATTCTGCAGCCATTTTCTTCTCTTAGAATGACAAGTATTCAAAGGGTGCGAAACATATGGATTTGAAATACTTGTCAGTGAAAGAAGAAGTGCAAAAACATAAAGTGTTAATTGAGCATATTGGTACAAATCTAATAATGGTAGATCCGCTAACTAAAGGTTTACCACCCAAATCATTTGTTGGCCATGTTGAACGGATGGGTATTATGGATAAGTCTTTGTTAGCATAGAACATGTATATATACATATCATTGTCTTGCTTGAATTGTCATGACACTTGTGAATTTCATTACCGTTACATTTATTTTTGCTCACTTACTTGTTACCTAAATTATGTTGTATACAATCATTGTTTCTGTAAGATAACGATTATAGAATTACCTACTTAACATTATATGACTTGAGATGATTATATGATACATGGAAAGATCATGTTGTATATAACTTGTGCCCACCATGGTCTAATCGTCTTAATTCACTTTAGGATGATTTGATCGCTTCAATGTATTGTGTGCACTTACCATTTTATTTTTGAACCATCAAGCCGACTCATGGGCCAAGTAGGAGAATGTAAGATATTTGGTGGCCTATGTGAGTTATGGATTTGAGTCTATTGGATAGAGCCCAAGATTATGGTTATTGGGTCTCAAAAAGTTGGACTCAAAAGGGTCCCAGACCCTTTCCCCCTCTCCTTACTGTTAACCCAAAAGACACGTTGTTTGGTGATTTTCGTATGTTTTAGAAAATCATTAAAGAGGTTTTTCTGAACCATTGAGAAAACCAATTTTACAGAAGACAAAGGCAGAGAGGGAATAAACTTGTTTCAAGAACATCAAAGGAAATGGATTCAGGTTTGTTTACAATTTATGCATCGATCCTTAATTTATTTTATAAGATTTGCCCCAAAAGACTTAAACAAAGGTTATCTCAATGTTAAAAACTGAAATTATTGTTATATTTTTCATATGTATTCTTCTATATTATCGAAAAAAAAATTAAGACCTCAACCTCATAAATGTGAAACTAACCTTTTTAATTAAACAAAGTCAGGAAAATTTCTTCTAGGGGCAGTATCATCAAATAATAATCTAAAATTTCAAATTCAAAACTAGTCAAGACAAAAGTAGCAAAAGGGAAAGTTAAAATTGAAGGCATGAAAAGAAAGCTTACAAGGTTTAAAAGGTGATGAACAATGATGTAGACAAAACTAAGAGCATTTTCAAAGTTCAAAATACATTGTAAACTGGTAAACATATGCTCACCAAGTCAAAAAATTGAATTATAAGTAAGAAATTATTCAAAAGAAAAGACTAAATTTAACAATATCACATTTAATTATCTACATAAATAGTTTACATTCTTTGAAATCTAATTGTAGGTCATATTGTTCCTATTATCAACCATAAAATTCTTCAAGTATTTTGATTATTAATTGTTTTTCCAAATTTTCAAATAATGCAAATGATATATAAATAATATTGTCTATGTAAGAATATAATATAAGCTAACCATGTCAAATTTCTTAGATGTACAATTTTTTTTCCAGGTGTTAGACTTTGTTACACTCTAAAAATGACAAATTTTGCTAGATAAAATGGTAGGAAGACTAAAGTAGTTTTAAAAGCTTGAAGATTATTGTCTTAAGCAACAAAAAAGAATATCCTCTAATATCATAAAAGATAAACATCAAAATACAGGATTATGCAAATTCCCAATTTTTGTACTAATACAAATTTGATTGTTTTTGTTTGAACAAATAGTGTGAGTGCTGAATTTAATAATTGAAATTTCTCAAATTGAAAAAAAGTATTGATTATTTGACAAAAGACTAAATTGTGAAAGAGGTAATAACTTCTAATTCTCCCCTCTTTTTATTTTTAATTCATATGACAACATTTCGAATTGAATTGTTTTAAATTTACGTACTTTCCAATCCTTATCTTTATCAAACAAAAGCCCCAAGTATCTTTCTAAGTCTCCCTTCTTATTTTAAGTGAAAATCATAAACACTAGTTAAATTTAGTTTCAACACATAGATATCTCTACATCTCTCTTCTCATCTTTGATCAAAATCTTAAACATCTCTTTAGGTCTCTTTTCTCATCTTGGCTCAAATTTCTAAACATCTCTTAAAATTTTTCAATTTAGTTCCAATGTCTAGATACATCTCTAAGTGTCTCCTTTCATTTTAAGTGAAAACCTTGTTTCCTAGTTTAGTTTCAATACCTAGTTACCTCCCTTCATCTCTCTTCCCATTTCAAATGAAAATCTTATATACCTCTTTAGGTCTTTTTTCACCTAGTTTAAAACCCTACACACCTCTATGGGTTTCACAATTTAGTTTGAATGCCTGCATACTACTCTAGGTTTCTAATTCCAATTTTCACTCAAAATCTTAGACATCTCATAAATGATAAATCTCTTTTCTTACTTAGGTCGAAACACTATAGTCATAGATGAATTTAATATCACTCTAGGCTCTTAGATGAATACTTAAAAACTTCTTTAGGTCTCTTATCCAAAATTTCTTCTTTAAATTCATAGTTAAATGGTTGGAGTCTCCTCTAGGTATCTTATCCAAATCTTATCTCTAAGCTCATAGTAAAACAACTGAAAATTCCTCTAGGTCTCTAATCCTAATTTTAAGTCTAAATTCCTAAAAAAATGCTCTTAAATTGTAACTAAATACCTAGAAAACTTTTTTAATCTCTTATCTAAATTTCAATTCTAAACTTGTAGTTAAATTCTTAGAAACCGTCAAAGTCTCCAATCCTAATTTTTAGTCTAAATAACTATAAATCACTCTAAACTCTAACATGATGTTTTGTTCACCTGCTATAACAGATAAAGAATGGAATGATTATTTTAAGAATACAAAATATATGATGAATGAAATAGAATGAGTATTACTTACTTCTGTTTATTCTTAAGAATTTCTAATGATGATGTATGCCGATGTTTGGTTTGAAAATATAAATTTAGAATGACAAAGAAATAACTAATAAAAAGACCAAAGTATCCATTATAGTCTCCACTGATATTATTAAGAAAATTAATAATAATAATAATAAGAAGAAGAAGAAGAAGAAGAAGAAGAAGATGATGATGATGATGATGAAGAAAATTATCAACAACAACAATAACAATAATAATAATAATGATAATAAGAGGGAGAAAGGTTGTCTTGTGGAATAGGCTAAAACAGAAGGATGATATCTTTAGCCATTCTTCAAAGTGCAAGAATAACTAAACCTGAAATTAATTATTCTGTATGTTATTTTCTAATCAAACAAAGGAATAACTATTCATAATAAATTCATTAGTAATATAATAACTATTTCACTCAACCAAAGAGGCTATAAGTACCTAGAAGGCTCTTTTTGATCACTTATAAAAATTTCCTCTCTAAACTTACCCTTAAATTTAAATTTAGATTTAGAAACATTCAAAACTTGTAATTAGACACTTGAAAATTCTTTTAGGCTTTTAATTTTAGTTTTTAGTCTAAACCTTAGATATTTCTCTAGATTTATATGAAAAATAGAAACTTCTTTATAGCAATCTACTTTTAGCTCTCACTTTAGACCTTAAATATTTATTTAAGACTTTCAAATTAGTTTTAAATGTTTAGATTTTTTTCATTTCAATTATATACATTTATAGCAATGTAATTCTTTTCGTTTATTTTATTTGTCATCTTTCTTTCATCTCCAACGTACCGTCTCTACCAATTCAACTCTCTGACTTCTTCTCATTTCTCTCGTCGAATCCCTATCCTACTCTCTGCTTTCTCATCACTATCCATAGTCACCATTGGCCACAGATCGTTTTCCCCCCTTTAATTCAGTTAGTCTTCATCCTCGTTTAAGGGTTTTCGCATCATCGTCGATGTGCCATCATCTCCGAGCGAGTTATTAACGAGCGTAGGAGGTGACCGAGGAGGCCACATGCCACTAAGGTTCATCATCTCCCTCTTCTGCTTTTAGTGACTTAAGGGGTTTTAGATTTACGTTTATTTCATTTTGTTCTGGGTTTGTGGTTTTGTGATTTTCTATGTTCTCCTAAACTCAACCTCTCCCTCTATTTCTTCTCTCTCAAGAGATTCCTACAAACTCTAAACTCTTGACAAGGATAAAACTCGGCGACATCCGGGTCCAATACAAAACCGACATCGAAGTAGAAATAAAAGCCATTGTTGTATTCAATTTAGGGAAACCTTGGTTTCTCAATTAGGTTTTCTTGTTCCTTTGGTTGCTGTTTGTATGTTTTATTTCACATATTCTACTTGTTTTGTTTCAAATGTTGGTTTATCAAGATTCATATCCTTTGTTTTGTTACTTATGTTCTGCCTAGTGTTTTGGTTATGTATTGTTATTGGTTCATGATGATTTTACCCTTTTGACTGATGGCTTTGTGACGTTAAAATCAACGCTTTTATTCATCAATATTCCTTTTTTTTTTTAATCTATCCAGATATGGTCGTTGTGGTATGTCCCTAGGGACATATTCATTGTGGCTGCTATAGATAGTATATGATTCAGAACCATACAAGTTCTTGTGCTTCATACAATATAACATTAGTTGTATTTGTATTTTTTTCCAAGGTGCATTCAAGTTGAAATGTGTTGCTCCTACTTTCTTCTATACGGTTCTTGCAGTTGTCCTCTTTATTTTATTTTGTTTTCTCATCTTTTCTTTCTTTCTTGTTTTCCAATTTCTATTTTATCTTGTCTGACCACATTTTAGAACTTTGTCTTTCAATTAGTACCTAGTTTTGAAGATCCTGAATATCCTTATCTGTTTGTTTACTTTCACTTTTAAATATTTTGTTTATCAAGATTTAATTATTTGTTCATTGTTTATTTAGGTATTTGACATCCGGCTTATCATTGTCATTGTTCATTTGCTATTTGTTAAATTTGGTGTAGCATTTGTATTGTTTGATGCCCCTTTAACTTGCTTTGGGGCCCTAACATTTGAGATGTTGCATCTTGTATGTAGCACGTGATTTTTCTTTGATATTATCTATTACAATGTTCTGAACGTGAAACATATTTTTGCCTTTGTGATTTACAAGTGTTAAAAAGGCCTTTCCAAGATAACCTATTTCACACATTTGCACTCCCTAGGCTTCTGCCGCATGTCACTTATATTGTCTTATGGATTTCTAGCAACATGATGTCCACTATAATATAAATAAAGAACAAACTTCTCATGGATCTTCTTCTGCATAAACTGATCTTATGTCATGTGCATCCTTTTCCAACAGCTTAAAAAAAATGCATAAGTAAGCATGCTTATGATCCTATTAGAAATATGTTGAAAATCACAGTCAAACCTATCGAAAGCTGGGAGAGAGATTCAAAACAAAAATAATGCCATATGGATTTATTGGAGTCTTTTGCCAGTTTATTTTCTGTGGTTCTTATAGTTTCCATTACTGAATTATCCTTTTCATATGTATTGAAGCAGGACACCATAACATAGGATTGACTGCTTCAATTCCTGCTACTGGTCTTTCACTTGTTTTCAAGTTTAAGAGATGTCCAATAAAGCTTCAAGTTCACAATCTAGCATTGGTTTCAGTACGTCTAGCACCATGTCACATGCTTATATTCAATACCCACCTATGAGATGTAGCATTACAGGATCAAGGGGATTATTCTATGATGACGGGAATAAGTTGCTCATATCTCCAACATCAGATCAGGTTGTATAATCACAGAATCAAAATTAACTTAAGCATCATTGACAGTTTTAAATGATATTCATTATATTCATTATCTATTATGTTGATTGTTTTTGAACTAATAGTTTTACTACTGTTCCTTTTTCATTTTTGATACAGGTATGCTTATGGAAAACTACTCCATTTTCCCCTCATGAAGCTCCTACTTCTGATCCAATAAGTGAAGGGCCCATTTTATCAATTCGTTATTCTTTAGATGCAAAGTTTAGAGCCATCCAACGATCTAGTCAAGAGATACAGTTTTGGCAGCAAGAAACAGGGGAAACATTTAATCACAAGTGCAAATCAGAGTCAGAGAGCATACTGGGATTCTTTTGGACAGATTGCCCTTTGGGTGATATTGTACTTGTGAAGACCAGGTATAGAAAAATAGAAATCTTTGTGTATGTAACTATTGAAGTGTAAGTCTCAGCAGCTGAATTTGAAAAGCTTTAATTCATGTGTGATTGTTGCAAACTCTTTTACCAAGCCTGTGACCACTAAGGTATTTGTAAAATGCACAACTAAGTTGAAAAGGCATCATATTCTTATAGCTTCTGGATTTGGTTAGGAATTTAACTTGTTCTGCTCTCCTCCTATATTTACTTGGAGAAGTAGTTGATGTAGCTTAAATTCACGAACATGTTATAATAGCAGATTCAAATTTCTCTTTGGATATCATAGAACCTTGTCAAACTTTTTAGATCTGAAACAAGAATGCAATTCAGTTGGGTTTGGAATATAGAAACTGTGAAAAGAATGAAATTGAACACATCTTTTCTGTTCTATACTTTACAAAATATATCTTTTGGATAGTTGGAAGCATTAATCTTTATGCTGGTTCTGCTACAGATAGGAGGTGGTTTAATGTGATAGCTTCATAGTTTTTTGTTCTGAGTTGCTGATAACTTGTGTGCATTGATCAAATTAATGATAGTGACAACAATAACTATGTACTGACATATATGACAAAATGTTTAAGAAAAGATAGAGACTGTGTGCTGGGACTTTCTTCACTTTTATTTGACTTATATTATTTGGACTCTTCATTCTAATTCATAAATTACCAACATCTTATCCTTCCTATCTCACCAAAATGATTTATCTACAGTGGTCTGGACTTACTTTCGTTTGATTCTGAGTCAAAATCACTTCAATTGGTAGAGACAAGAAGACTAAATGTTAGTTGGTATGTCTATACACATGAGAGCCGTTTAGTGCTTCTTGCTTCAGGAATGCAATGCAAGTCCTTCACTGGATTTCAGGTAGATTCAGCTTTATTCCTTGTTTACTTCTTTCTAATATTGTTGAAAATTGTTGGAACTATGGTTCATCCATAAATTATTCAGTAATTTTGTTTTGTCCACTATTTTTATTGCTCTTTATATTGTGCAGCCAAATCATGCAACTTGTTACAGGTGAAATTTGAAAAAGAGCTGTGCTTGATGCTTAGTTTGGCTGTATGGTTCTGTTGTTTATGTGATGCTTCATGACATAATAAATTTGGGTGCCTGTTAAGTAGACTATATGATGTAGGACAAATAGAAGAAGTATTAATTAGTATCTAAAACTCACAAAATTAGGAAATATGGTTGATATTAGGCTGGTGGAATATCTAGTTTCAAGTCTAGATTTTATCCTGGAATGCTAAAATTTCAAGTTTGATATAGTAGGGTTTTTGTGTGTGGAAATTTTGGGCTAGGATTTCAGAGGTTAATATGGCTAGAATTTAGGATTTTGGTTGCTGGAGCTTAAGGTTAGAATTGCTGGAATTTAGTGAAAAATACAAACAATGGATGGTATCATAGTAAGAAACTAGGAATCACTTATAGGGTCTAAGAATTACTCGTAGAAGAAAGCATATCATGGCTTCTAGTTAAAAACTCAAGTTTGTTGAAAAAAGTTTCGGATATATTGTTATTGAAGAGCTGAGTACACATATTTATAAATAAGTTTTCAGAACTCTTATTCTAGTAGAAAAGGGTTCCTAACAAAGTTAAATCATATTCTAATAAAAATTCTATAAGTTTAAGTTCTAAATAACTAGGATAACATATGTAAACCTAAAATATCAAAGTTATCTTATTATTACTTCTTATCTAATAAGGAATCCTAATATAATCTAAATTTTAGCATTTGTTGTCTCTGCTATCAATTCAATTCCCATCCTCTGTCCCGTTAAATTAAGGCTTGTGGTTGACAATTTTTTTAAAAATTTCTTTTGTAGACTTTAGGCTCTTTTGCATCGATTCTCCTTGGCTTGTATTAAGTTATTCTGGACGTAGAATGTGACAAATAGTGATCATATGAATCTAGATTAAATTTCTGAAATTTAGATTCTAAAATTCAAATACTGTTAGAAATTGGTCTCCCTTTCTACTTAATGAAATTATCGATATCCTCCATCTCTTATGGCTACAATTTGTTCATCAAGAACATCCTCTATTTCCTCTTTAAGATGGGGAATGATTGGAATTTTTACAACTGCAGTAGGAGATTTTTTATTATCAAATATATGATAAATAGTTAAGTTCGCAATATTAAAAATAGGACTAATTCCCATGTCACTTGGTAGTTCCAAAACGTTTAAGAGATTCATGATCCGAATACTGACTAAACTCCTTGTATGGGAGATAGTGACGCCAATTGTAAAGAGCATGTATTACTGCATAAAATTCATTATCATAGGTTGATTATCGTTGTTTCTCTTCCCTTAGTTTGTCACTGAAATAAGGAATTGGGTGTCCCTTGTGGCTGAGTATGCCTCCAATTCTCACATGTGATTTGTCACAAGCAACTTCAAATACCTTAGAAAAATATAGAAGTTGCAAAGCAACAGATTCAACCATCTTTCCACTCTATGGTAAGATATAATAAAACCCAAAAATACTACAATTTATTGGATGAAAGAACACTTCTTTAAGTTGATATAAAGTTTCTTGCCTCAAATCTCTCAAGACCTTTTGTAGACGTGATAAGTGGTCTTCTTTGGCATTGCTGTATAGTAATATATCATCAAAAAATACCACCAAAAATCTGCCCATAAATGGTCAAAATACTTGATTCATCACTTTCATAAAAGTGCTAGGTGCATTTGAGAGCCCAAATGGCATCACCAATGTTCATAAAGTCTCTCTTTACTCTTGAAAATCATTTCCCATTCACCTCCCTATTCTGTTATTTTAGCTTGCTGTCCTATTCTTTCAGTCTGCTTTCCTGTTGTTTCTTTTTTTTTAAAAAAAAATTTGTTGTTTCAGTTTGTTGTTCTTGTTTTGATTTGTTGTTCAAGGGTTTAGCCTATTGTTGAGGCAATTCAGCTTGCTGTTTAAGTGTTTCAACTTTATGGTTTGCCAAAGAATCCACTTCATTATGTTTTTCTTCATCTTGCTTATATTACCACCTTCTCCATGATTAGC
This sequence comes from Erythroxylum citrifolium, assembly GCA_026284465.1. NCBI lineage: Eukaryota > Viridiplantae > Streptophyta > Magnoliopsida > Malpighiales > Erythroxylaceae > Erythroxylum > Erythroxylum citrifolium. The sequence goes on along the minus strand of JANKOE010000005.1, from coordinate 59,330,484 downwards.
ATCAAGTATAGCTTGTTGGTTTGCATAATTTTTTCACTGTGGGAGTTTTGACTTTCAGGGAATTTATGTCAAGGCTGTTTAGTCTCTCCAAAATTGTCGAGCATACTTTCTTGTAAGAGTTGTTATGTGTAAGTTGGTTTTTGGAGCACTTTGTGAACGAGGATCATCGATGCCCAACCTTTTTGCAATATGCTTAAGTATTTAATCTCGCTCTAGGTCACTGAATATTCTTCTATTTACCCTTCCACTATGTGTTTCCATTGTGAACCAAATAGAAGTATTAACTAGTATCTAAATCTCACAAAATTAGGAAATATGACTGATATTAGGCTGCTGGAATATCAAGTTTCAGATCTGAATTTCAGCTTGGAATGCTAAAATTTCAGATTTGATATAGCTGGGTATTTTAGGTTTGATTGATGGATATTTTAGGACAGGATTTTAAGGTTTAATATGGCTAAAATTTAAGGAGCCATTTGGTTCTACTTCTGTTTTTCTGTTGCAGTTTTTAGTTTCCGTTTTTAGTTTTTTTGTTTATGTTTTTCTTTCAAATAAAAACAAAAACCTGTTTGGTTGTTAATGTTAATGTAGTTGTATTTTTATCACTGATAATA
>JANKOE010000005.1:59187192-59198535 GCA_026284465.1 Erythroxylum citrifolium | reverse complement strand
GAGTGTCAAGTTTAAGGTCTTAGCAAGACAAGCGTCCCGGGAATGGGCTCCAGTCAGGCTCACCTCCCGGGGCAGTCAGGCTTCGGGTTCGGGGTCCGACAGTTTTTATGAATGCAAGTGTGAATAAAAGGATATGAACAATGTAAATTAGGTATGATTGAAGGAGAATTAGGAAGTTGAGTGAGTATAGAATGTTAGGAAGTGATGGACAAATGTATGATTGAACGAATTTAGAGTAATCGAGATTTCTTAAGGCATAACCTAATTGCAAACAAGTTATATACAAACTATAATGAATGAATGAGCAAGTTTTGTGAATATAGATACATACCCGAGGAAAGTAAATTGAGCATGTATTGAACATAAAACATATACATGTGTACATTGGGTATTCATTTGATTAAACAAGTTAGTAATATATACATATGTGTGTATTGCATTATATGGAAGCACAAATTGACCGATCGCATCCAGACATTGCCAGATCGTCAAGGCAATAGCTATTTTAAAGTAAACGGTAAGTCAACCTAGATGTTCTCTCACTTTCCAGTTGCTTTGTTTAAAATTCAGTTATTTAATTGCTACTCCTGTAGTTGTGATAATTCCGGACCATCAATTGTCCGAGGAGATTGATATTTGGGAATGTATTCGAAGTGATTTGTAAATGTATGTGAATATGGAAATATGTGTTCTCAACTGAATGTTGAATGCCGAACTTAGATATGAAGAATGTAAAATATGTGTTCTCAACTGAATGTTGAATGTTGAACTTAGATCCGAAGAATGTAATATATGACTTGAGTACATCAAATGTGAAATACTAAATGCATCTTAAGTGAATTGTTGCATCTCATTATATTGAAATGCATAAACATATAAAGGAGTTATGACCGGAGTGACCCAAGTAAAAAAAAACTTAAAGCTCAGAAATGTGCACAAAGAGTCACAGGCTCAGTTATCAATGAGCCCAATATCTATAATGGGTACAGAACAATATATAAAATGAGCCTAGTATGCACAATAGATACTAGATAGTTAAATAGACACTCGGTCACAACAAAGTAAAAAAGAAGTGGAGTCATATGTGCATTTGCATATGCATCCTTATTTATTAAATGATTGAATGGATATACCATATTGACTAATTGAATTAACATGTCCATTAAAATGAGATAAACTATTGAATGGTTGAAATCAATAAAGTATATGATGTGATGTGAATTATTCATTTATATGGCATATTTGGTAAACTGGACTATATATGTGTTATTGAGTGCTGATATGAGTGAGCACATCGATGATGATTCACTCACTGAGTTCGCAAACTCGTCAAAATTGCAATATTGTTTTTCAAGTTCAAAGGAGTTCTAACTCCTAAGTAGATCAAGTAGAAGTATGGTACTTATGTTTTGGAGCAAGAATGGCTCAAAGGTCGGTCAGCTGACACTAAAGAGTCTAGATAGGATATTTTGGTTTAACATTCTACTTCATGTAGAACGTCTTGTAAAGAGTAGCAAACTTTTAGATGTTGTTGGTAATGTATGTATGTGAATTATATACTGTAATGCTATAATGTATGTTCATGTTTATGAATAAAATAGGAAGTTTTGATATTATTAAATACTTGTGTTATGTATGATGCCTTAATAAGTGAATGTGATTGTTCTAACATGCCATCCCCATAGGGTATATTCTAGGATAATCTATGGATGTTCGGGCATATGCATTATGGTAGTGGTGCATTACAAATTCTTAGTATTAGAACCTGGTTTGGTATCCCTAGAGACATATAGGAGCAATTTAGCATGATATGTAACGAGAAACTCGTATATTTGATCATGATTGTTGGTTGTTATAGGTTATCCGTCGTGGCAGACTGAGTCGTCGAGTCAACTGACCCCGAGTCAATAAGAGTCAATAGAGAGTCTGCTATGGCCTAGTCTGAACAATTGCCTCAGAGGGTTCTTGAGAGGAGAGAAAGGAGGAACGATAAACTCAGGAAGCATGGGGCTGTAGACTTCTACGGAAGTACAAACCCTATTGAGGCAAAGGGATGGTTGGAAAAGAGGTGAGGATATTTGACCAGATGGACTGCGAGGCTGACGAGAGGTTTGACTATGCAATCTCATTACTTTCGGGTTCGACCTACCAATGGCAGAAGACGGTTCTTGGTAGTTTAGTTCGACCCTGCAGACTAAAGTGGGAAGACTTTTTGAGAGTTTTTAAGGAGAATTACATGCCAAAGATTTACTTAGATAGAAAGATGAAGGAGTTCTTAGATCTGAAGCAGGGAAATCTTACTCTAGTTAAGTACGAAGTGTGGTTTAATGAGTTATTGGGGTATGCTATGGTTGTGGCCCTGATTGAAGAAGACAAGTGTAGGCAGTTTGAAGATGGGTTGAACATGGAGATCAAGAAGAGGCTAGCAATTACTAAGTAGTTTCACTGAGCAGAGAGCTGCTTTGATCAGAATTGAACAACTATTGAAAGATGAGCAAGGAGAGTACAGGCAGGAGTTTAGGCTGAAGAGACAGGGTGAGTCTCAAGTTGATTTTGGCATAAGGTTTAGTAAATGCTAAAGTAGACAGTCACGATCATAGTAGAGATTGAGACAATTAGGGTTTAAGATGAGAGGTGGTTTTATTTATTCTGGTGGCAGAAGTGGGAGAGGGAGGAGTAGGTAGTTGTAATAGTAGTAGTAATAGTAGTAGTAGTAGTCGAAGAAGTAGTAGTAGTAATAATAGTAGTAGTGGTAGTGGTAGTAGTAGTGGTGGTAATAGTAGTCGTAAGAGTAGTAATAGTAGTCGTAGTAGCAACAGCAGCAGTAATAGGGGTAGTAATGGAAGTAGTAGGAGTAGTACTAGTAGTGGTAGTATTAGTAGTAGTAATAGTAGTAGCATCAGTAATAGGGAGAGGAGGAGGAGGAGTAGAGGTGGTGGTAGTAGTAGTGGTAGTAGTAGTAAGAGGAGGAGGAAGATGAGTAGTAATAGTAGTAGTAGTAGTAATAGTGGTAGTAGTACTAATGGTGGTAGTAGTGGTCGTAGTAGTAGTGGTAGTAATAGTAGTAGTAGTGGTGGTAGTGGTGGTGGTGGTGGTAGTACTAAGAAGAGGAGGCGAAGGAGGAGTAGTGGTGTTAGTAGTAGTGGTAGTGGTAGTCGTAATAGTAGTAGTGGTAATAATGATAGTAGCGGTAGTAGTAGTGGTGGTGGTTGTGGTAGTAGTAATAGTAGTAGCAGCAACATTAGTAGTAAGAGGAGCAATAATAGTAGTAGTAGAAGCAGCAATAGTAGGAGGAGCAACAGCAGTAGTAGGAGTAGGAGTAGTAGTAGTAGGAGGAGGAGGAGGAGGAGGAGGAGGAGGAGTGGTAGGAGTATGAGTAGTAGTAGGAGTAGCAGAGTAGGAGTAACAATAATAGTAGTAGGAGTAGAAGTAGGATTAGTAGTCATAGTAGTAGGAGTAGTGGTGATTGTAATAGAAGTAGAAGTGGTAGTAGTAGTAAGAGTAGTAATAATAGTAGGAGGAGTAGGAGGAGAAGGAGGAGGAGGAGCAGTAGTAGAAATAGTAGTAGTCGTAGTAGTAGGAGTAGTGGCAGTAGTTGTAATAGCAATAGTAGTAGGAGTAGTGGCAATAGTAGTAATGACAATAGTAATAGTCACAGAAGTTGTAGTAACCGTAGTAGGAGGAGGAGGAGGAGTAATAGTAGTACTAATAATAATAACAATAACAGTAATAATAACAATAACAATATCAATAACAACAACAATATATATATATATATATATAGTCAAAAATTAAAATTTAGTAAAAAATTTACTGTCGTCAAGTCACAAGGCTCGTTAGAGCAATGATTATTAATTGGTCGTTTGTGAGAATGACTTCATATGCTATCATTGCTTAAACAAATTATTTTTAAAAGTTCAAACTATTTCACATCAGTAACTGATTTATATGCTACATAATATAATTGATTGTTCGGCGTATGCATGGTGGCTGCCTTATGGTCATATTTAAGTTTTCTTTTTACTTATTTGGCTTTTTATGTCCTTGTAGGATTAACTTAAAATTAATCTCACAAACATGTCACATGTTTCTCTTGACCTTCAAAACAATATCAGAACTCATTTAAAGCAGCTTCTTATTGGAATTTTATGTGAATAATCTATAAATTAACATAATCAACGATAAACTAACTCCTTTAATCCAATATTTAGAACTCATTTAAAGTATATTCCTTGTACACTTTTCTATGAATTATCTATAAATTGATATAATCAACGATGAACTAACACAAGTACTTGTTTTGTTCTATATGGCATGAAAGCTTTGTGTGTGTATGCTTAATCAAATATTTGAGACTGTCAATGTTTTCAAGAAGTAATTGTATGATACTACATATTATACTCCAAACTTACAGATTAAATTATAGTTATTATTGTGTAACTGGTAATTAGGTTATTTTTTTAACCAGAAAATCACGAGTTTGAGTTACAGAAATAGCTTCTTTGTAAAATACAAAAAGAAGACATTATACAATTGATGATCTTGTGCACTGAGATTTGCCCTTAATTGTGTAATGAGATATGGCTATATAAATTTTCGATAATGTTCATTTAGATTTTTCAACCTTATTCTATCAGAAGACAAAACAATACGTAATGAGAAATAAAGAGATCATCTCTTAATTAACCACTGGATTTTCACTTGTCTTGACCTATATACGTAAGAGAAATGCAATTAAGAGCAGTAATTAAGATGAGGAAAAGTCTTGATTCAAACTCTTACAGTTACTTATTATTATATTAATATATAAAATTGGTTAGTAGTGACTTTAATGCACTAATTTATACCACACAATTAACTGCAATTTTAGTTAGACTATTGGTAGAAGAAAAAAGTTTGGTGGCCGGTCATTATTGTAAATACTGAAAAGGTATTATATTAATTGATTTAATCAAAATAATTATCAATAATGGTTAAATGATGATTTTGGATCGGAAGAAAAATTATATTTGAATGAGTGAATACTTAGGATGTTCATAATTATGCATCTTGCCCATTTCTCTCCAGTCAGAGGAGAAAATGAGAAATAAAGAGGTAGGCGGAGAAAAAGGATAATTAAAAAAAAATCCAAAACTATACTACATAAATTTGAACTAGGTATATACAATTATATACGATATATAATGTATATATTTTTCATATAAATATATACAAAGATAGAACATAGTACATCCTTTTCCAGATTTGCGCTTACACCGGCGACAGTTACGACTACGATTTACAACTCCAACAAACATAAGTAACTTATACAATATAATCAGTCAACCGTCAAACTCAGCCCCTAGAAGGGTTTAGCTTTGCTGCCTTAAATACCCCAGCAGCTTTACTCCTCCATGTCCTCTCCTGCCACAAGTTGAGTACCTGAAACTTCATCATATATACACAAGTTCTGTATTTTGGTTTTTGATTTTTGTAGCTTTCTTTGGGGACTTTTGGGGAAACAAAGACTTATTGGATGAAACTAAGAATTTACAGACATGAAAAGCAAGATTCATGCATATAAGATAGACTGCTGGAGGTGTATGGGGGCAAAGCTTTACCCTCCAAGCCCTAGCCTCAGCTCCAAATCAACAGCACCATTTCTCTCCGAGCTGACCTCACCTTCAGGAACAAGATTTGTCCCCGAGACAGGAACAATTGGAGTTGTGCTGGTTCTCTCAGAATCTGAGCCCTGAAGCTGATGATCATTCTCACGACTTCCAAAAGGAGGATAGCGAGGAGGAAGTGCATTTCTTGCCCTAGCTCTTGGGTTCACTTTGAGATAGCCTCTTGGTCCCCAAGGCCGGAACCTATCTCTGGTTTCAGTGAAACCAGATGCGTTTACCACCACGGTTTCTGGACTGTGGCTAGCCCCACCTCCACCGATGACTGTAGCCAGTGGTTCCATCTGGCTGCTGTCCTGAGGGAAAGCAGCTGGTTGCTTGGTCAGAATCGTTTCTAGGATTCCAGGGAGTTGTGTCCGTAAGGCTCTCTCTATGCGATGGGCATTTTGGTGACCTCCAAGTGCTTGCCCATTGGTAAACTCTTTGGAACACTCGAAGCAGATGTACTTGATGCTAGCCTTGGAATTTGATCCGTTCTTGGAAAATTTGCTGATCTTGGAAGTGTTGCAGCTGCTTCCGTTATCGGAGCTAGAGTCTCTCTTCATGGTGGATGATGATGAGAAAGTGAGGGAGTGATGGAAGATAAGTAATAAACTAAGCCTTTTGGCGTTTAAAACTAGAAAGGTGTTGTAAAAGAAAGGAGAAGTGATGTTTGGTTGATGGGATCTGTGAGTATGCTTGACTGAGGCTTGAAAGCTCTCTATATAAGGGAAGTTCCGGACTTGAAAAGAGGGATGAACTATGCTGAAGTAAGAATTTGAAAGCAAGCAACTGATTTTATGGTGATTTATAGATATCTTACAAACTGGAAATGGAAATGGTAAACCACATTAACTAATGAGATATATATATGTGTGTGTGTGTGTGTGTGTAGCTTTGCACTGCTTAACGCTTAATTATCGGTTATCTTTGCAACTTGTAAGGCCTTGTCAGCTTCTGAAACTAACCCACGACCTTGTTTAAAACAATGATAGAAAGTAGGAAATTTTGAGTAGAAGAGAGGGTAAAACAAAGATCGATTATGTGCTATAGGCACACGAATACAGATACATGTGCATAAAAATGTGGTTTAAGAATATTATATTATGAAAACCATTCAGTCAAGTGTACTTGCTGTCAAATGGAGGGTCTACTACATGCATGGCTGCAACGTCTCGATGAAACAAAGGTGGTAAACTTGGACATATTATGACTATAGTATATCTTGTAGACGCGTCCACATTAAATTTCTTTGGATGGTTATGAGTAATACATGATTATAAAATATATTATAAAGTGGAATTGAAGAGAAGATTCCTTCAGATTCGGTTAGACAACAAGTGATGGCAGAAACTAGCCACATAATATTGACAAGGCTTAGTTATAGCTTTCTATATACATTTCATGCATAAGCTATGCATGTAGGTTATTCCTACGACTGGTTAACAATTGACTATCCATTCAGAATTTCTTTTACCGGTTAACGACTGACTTTGCATTTCAATTTCATCTTTTTCTTTTAATATTACTACTCTCATGAAACTGACCCCTCTGCTTCACTTTGAAGTTGGGAGTTAGGTGTCCAAATCAAAGTTTGCTCCCTTTTGCTATTATGGCAGTGAATTAATGATTCGTTTGCTGAATATTTTATTTATATGTTCATTTTGTTTCATAAATGCTTTTGGATTGATACCATATATATTACCCACGTGATGTAAACGCAGGGAATTGGTGGATGAGAAAAAGAAACAAAGAAGAAGTTTGATATTTGGAGAGTCTAGTGCATGAGATCTTTCATGGTTTCTCATATATTTGTTAACTATTTTAGGTTCTAGTACTTCTTTTTCTTCATTAATGGCTCCTCTCCCTCTCTTAATACGTAACTGTTTTTGCTTCCATTCAGATTCTCTTGAATCTCGTTCATTACTTAATTGTCGTATTCCTTTATGTTTTTGAGATAGAACTTAATATAAGCTAAAGGCATACCACATTGAATAACAAGCATATCCTTTCATTAATGCAAAAATGTAAAACATGCTAGTCGCACTTAGAAGCCAAGCACTTTATTGAGTTAAGCAAACAAATAATTAACCACAAAAATCAAGTATATCTAAAGAAGAATTATTTATAGAAGCCAAGCACTTTATCCTTATGCTTTGCTATAAGGATTAACGAAGCATGTTATTAGTTTAAAGTTAATATTTTTAAAGAGAGGTATGAGAACAATATGACGACTGATTATGCACATTAATGCAAAAGTTGAGATTGAAATATGAATTAGATTTAAAACCCATTGATTAATTCTTGCAATTTGTACCGTTTGGTTTGATTTGTTTTCCATAGTTTGGTTACATTTTATTGCATCAACTAAATTCAACCAAAGCCAACCCCACCAATCCTATACACATATTCATTCATTACAAAAGCTAATCTTACATATGGTCCTTTCTTACCACTACTATAAATTTAGTTGTACAGAGTTGAGATTTATTTTCTAGTATGTTCAACACAGACCCAGTTATGTACATTCACCAAGTCCATTAACATACCATGTGGATTAATTGAAATATGGTTTGGAACATATGTTCAATATTGATATGGTTGGTGTTATAAGACATATCTATTCCAACCTTCAAGCCAAATTTAACACGAAAAAGGTTATAAAAAATATAGTGTGAAGTGCAGCTAAAGCATATACCTTCAATAAATTCGAAAGATAGAAGATTGTTTAATTTTGGCTTGCACTTGAACTTTAATATATATGATCATTTAAGTTATGGATACTGATAAGTTGACCTATAACTGCTTGGATAAGATATCAATTCACGAGTGGTGTAAGCACACTTATAGTGTAGAGCACAAATGTAACATGTTGCTAAACAATCATTGTGAAAGCTTTAGTGATTATATCAAGGATGCTAGGGACAAGCCAATTGTCATAATGCTTGAGATGATTATAAGAGCAATGATGAATATGAATTTTATTCATAGAAAAAAAAAGTAGGGGATGGAGAAACTTAATAGATCTGTCTACTCTAGGATCCAGAAAGCCTTGGAGAAGTTTAAATAAATTTTTAGTAATTGGATGCCATACTTTAGTTGTGGGACATTGTTTGAAGTGGAGAATATGAATTTTGACTAAACGTTATTGATTTGGGCAACTTGACTTGCATATGCAAAATTGAGATTTAAGTGGAATTCCTTGTCAATATGCTTGTGTTTCAATAAGACATAATGATGGCAATCCAAAAGATTGTGTGGAACTGATGTATAGTAAGGAAAAATTTGAAGTTACTTACGTATGTCAAAATTTTCCAATTCCTAGTAAGGATTTATGGCCAACACCTATTGAGTTTCATAGCTCTAAAATCCTTCCACCACCATTCACTAGAAGGGTTGGAAGACCAAAAAGGGAAAAGAGCAAGGAGGTAGGAGAGGAATAGAACCCATATAAAGCTAAATGGAAAGGACTTTAGATGTTATGCAAAATATGCAAGCAATGTGGTCACAATTCAAGAACATGAAGTCAAACCAACCAATTGATATAAGAACCAACACAGTTGATAAATAGAAGAAGAAGAAACCAACCAATTGATATAAGAACCAACAGGGTTGATAAATAGAAGAAGAAGAAACTAACTTTTTTTGTATATGATGCACATTGAGACTAGCTACTCATGTATATGGATAGAATAAATATCATAAACAAAAAGTTGTATATGGTGCATATTAAGACTAGCTACTCATGTATATGTAGCTCAATTTGCTATCAATTTTGTTTTTGATATTTATTATAGATATCTATTTTGTATATAAATCTTATTCAAATGATAAATTATGGTGTGTATATATATATGCTTTAAATAGTGTATATGTTTATACATATGCATTGGATGGAAGTTATAATTTTTTTGGCTTATTTTGCTTATACTATCAGTTTACAGTATCTACCTACAGACTGTCCATTATTAGTTTACTTTGTGAATGTCATACTTGTTCAATGTATTAATGATTTGTCCATTATTTGCAATCTTATTTCCTATATGTTCGTGGGTGTGTATCCATACTTGGTGATAGAGGTATCATTTCAAGTTAATAATTGAAGTATCACTTATTTGGTATAATGTTTATTATGCCATTATGTGGACATAAATAATGCAAACAATGGAGAAAAAAGATCTTTGTAGCCCTTTCTAAATAAGATAATACTAATACATAATCCCTAAGTAATGCAAACAATGGAAGGAAATCTATAACCATCAATACTAATACTAATACTAAATAAGTATCCCTAAGTAACACCCAACAATTATAATAAAGATTATCCAATAACAAATCAATAGCCTCCTTAATAATAAGGCATCTCGTTGATCCTTAATTTGTTGTTGATCTCTTGAAGCTCATTGATTACATTTATACTTCTTCTTGTGAATTTTTTGTCATGCCACACAAAGTAATCACATTTTTGTTTACTCTACAAATGACATGTATAAAACAAATTTAGGAACCCATCAAAGATAAAATTTAATTTCAAAAAGTAAATATATATTTAAATTTTATCTTAAATTTGGCACATCTATAAAATCACCTTCATGGGTTGAACTTGGTCCAAGAAATCCTTCTAGATGTTATTAATCCATAATCACAGTATATGTGCTTTTTAGTCTTATTGGCTACACTATTAGACAAACTTATCATTTTCATTTCTTCAACTATGAGAATAAGTGAAAACAACAACTAAATATTTTGTGTTAATATAATAACATAACAATAAAATAAGAAAAAAAGGAAAGACATAGTTACCAAATTCTATTAGCAAAGACTAAAGATTTTTACTTCCTGATATCATTATTCTTTTCTTATATTATAATAATAGGTTTCAGTTAAGTTGGTTACTTTAGAAAAGTTTTGTAAATTTATTTGTAATTGTGGCATGACCTATATATTGTGTGCAAAAGTTAAAGCAAGAAGGAAAAATGATCCAAGCAATCACCATTATTAGCTTGTATATTATTAGCATAGTTCTTTTGCGGTCTGTCAACCAAAGCAACCAAAGCTGGTGTGGTGTGTTTTGGTCTGCTCTTCACAAAATGACAGCTTGACCAACAACATCAGCAACCACCTGCGCAAAGAGAGAAAATCCACTTTCACAACGTGGTGACTTGAGAGCTGAGAAACGACTTCCAAGTGGTTCGGTGGAGAGTCTCTCTCACCAGGTGTCTCTTGCTCCTGGTTTGCCGATCCCATTGTTGGATTTGTCTCTTCTCCTGTCGCCTGGTTATTCTAGTGTTGATGGTTATAGATTTCCTTCCCCTCTTTTCAGCTATCAGTCCTCTGGTGTTTTGTTTGTGGAATTTTGGGTTCAAACCTGTGGCTCCTGTCTGGTTAGGGCACTTGGGTTCTTAACTGTTGTCCCATTGCCTTACTTCTACAATCGTGGAGGGTGGGACGCGAAAGAGATTTTATCCTCCTGCAAAGAGGGGTATACAGCTGGGGTGCCGCCGTGGTGCCATGGGGCACCGACGACCAAAAGGCATTGATATAACGGTAGAATGCTTCCAACCCACCAGTCCGAAGCAGACCAAATCCCCAGATTTGTGTCTAAACCCTTCCTCTGTGTGTAATGCTGCTTGTTCCCGTCAGCTGGGGGAGGAGGATGCCTCCACAGCTGATGAGGAGATTGATCTGGGGAGTAAGGATT
>JANKOE010000005.1:58808480-58835713 GCA_026284465.1 Erythroxylum citrifolium | reverse complement strand
CTTATTACTTGATAAATGATAAGAACTTCTAGTGTGTTTAGCAAGTTCACATGCTTCACAAAACAAAGAATTAAAAGTTCTTTTAAACAAGTTTGGATAAAGTTTTGCTAGAAAAAAAACAAGGGATGTCCTAACCGCCTATGCCATTGTAGAATTTCCTTATCAATCACATTATTTCCAAAAGACGCTTGATGTGCAACTGTCAGACGCCCTTCTTCCAAGACATATAAGCCATCCTGCATTTTACCAGTTCCAATCCTTTGCCTTGTGTGAAGGTCCTGAAGAACACAATAGTCAGGAAAAAAAATCAACTTTGCAATTAAGGTCCTTAGTGATAGAACTAATAGAGAAGATTAATAGGAAAACAGGGTATGTGAAGTATTGAGGATAAGGTAATATTGGGAGTACAGTTAACAAAAATTGTACCAGATACGGAAGTAAAAGACCCATTTGCTATTTTAACATTATCCTTGTTGTTTCCTTGAGAGTATGTTAAAAACTTCTTTTGAGATCCTGTCATATGTCTGTTAGCTCCAGAGTCTAAAGGATTATCTTTAGAATTGTAGTACTCAATACCTGATTTGGCAAGGTTTGATGCACCAACTGTGGAAGTAGAGTCTGTTTTTGAGAGAAGCTGTCTTAATGCCTGAAGTTCCTCATTGGATAATCCCCCAACTAACGATGTTTCAGACACTTCATTTCCATCAACCAAGTGGGCCTGACCTCGTACCACTGAGCCGCTTTTCCATGACTCTGATTAGGCCTTCCATGCAATTTCCAGCAGGTTTCTCGGGTATGTCTTGATTTTCCATAGTAATCACAGTGTAAGTGATCCTTATTAGATGAGGTATTTGCAGGTTTCGGCTTTTCAGTAGAACTTGCACCTAATCTTGCTTTTTCAATGATTGGTGTATGTAGCATAACATTTCGCCTACTTTCTTCTTGTTGTATTAGAGAATGTGCGAGTTGAACGGAAGGGAAAGGATCTTTTCCAAGTATTGTACCTCGTATATGATCATTATTCGGGTTAATACCCACTATAAAATCATTTTCTGGAATCTAGCAGCGTCTTTTGAGCATTCTGCTTGAAAGTCCTGATAATAGTCTAATTCTTGCCACAACCCACATTACTCTGCAAAATACTGTGATACAGTCATATCTCTTTGCTTTGTGTTGTGCAATTTATTACAAAGATCAAGTAGCAAGTATGTCCGAGCAATCTCCGACTTTATTGAATTGATGAGCCAAGACATGACGAGAGAATTCTCGGACTCCCATTGCTTATAATCAGAATTATTGACGTCGAGTTTCTTACTGTCATCATTAATGTAACTCTGTATTCCTCTAGCCTTGATGAACAACAAACAGGATCTTGACCAAGCAAGATAATTAGTTCCATCAAGTTTTACGGGACTGATTTGAAGTGAAGGATTATCGAAATTCGACATAATTACCTTCTTTCCTTCCATCTTCTTTAGTGTTACTCAGGACAAAAAAATGCCAATAGAGTAAATAGAAGTTGTTCAAACAAATGTGCTCCTGGTATATGGGCAGAAAAATTACCAGACGGACAGAAACACAAAAATACACCGAGGAGAGGCAAGGAAGCAAGAGTACTGGTAGAAGGTAAGGATACGTCTGACACAACCAGAGGGGAGGCAAGAGGTCGGCAACCCTGATGAAGAAAGAACGGAGACGAAATACTAGCCGGAGGGTGGCGCGTGGTGCTCACGCACGGTGACTGCAGAGAGGTTATGGCGGCGCGTGGCGGTGCAGTTGACGTCAGGTCTTTCACAGTGGAAGTCGCCGGTTATAGTTGAAGCAATCTAGGTGGGTGGTGAGAAGAAAAAAACACGTTGTTGTTTGGGCGAGTACACACTCAGCCGATGAAGAACAATCGGAAAAAAAAGGAACAGTCCCTAAATCAGATAGGGCTCTGATACCATGTTGAAGATAGTTTGTATTTCTTGTCTTTGTGTACATAGGAGCAAGGGTTTATATACAAATTTCTTAGGACTATTTAGGAAGTAATCTAGCTATTAACTCTATGAAATCTCTCAATTATAGGAGAGGTTATAGGTATAATGATAACAGTATCAATGCTAATAATATCTGGTCAACAAATAATCTCTGGTCATCAAGTCTTAATTTATCGGCTTTATCTATATGTTTAAGAATTGTATAGGCACATCTTGAATTGTTAGTGTACTTGATTGTGTTATTTTCCTTTCTTGGTTTTCCTTTATTTTCATTTTTACATTTGTTCTCATGTATATTCATGCGTTACAAAATGTTATATTAGCACATAGCTAAATGTGCTTCCTTTTGTGCGGGAATTTTCTGTTGGTGGTAGTTGTGTACTTTTCATGTACGGATTACACTGATTTTTAGGAAACAAATTTCAGCTGGAATAACTCCATACTCAATACTGATTTTGATTTAATAATGGAACTAGTGCTTACATTACAATATGTTTGGCCTTTGTTCTGCAAAGCATATTTACTCTTTTGAGGAATCTCATGGGAGATTAACATGGCAAGATTGTTGGAGCTGATATCTGAAGCAATTCCAGATAATTGCCAATGAAATTGCAAAATAATCACTATTTTTTTGCTTGCCAAAGAGATGATTGTTTTATTTTAATTATGTATATATTTCTTGTGTGATTGATTGTACACATGGAATCTTTGCAACTGCGTCATTGCATGCTGTTCTAATTCTGACAACGTACTGTTAATAATTCTGTTTGTTAAAGAGAGTTTCACTTTTGGGAGTTTCCATTATCTAGCAAAACTCCCAAAATTAAAAGAAAATCTTTTTCCTCTCTGATGCTTCAGTGTGAAGTTATGATTATTGCTTGCTGTTGTTGATATGAATTTATTTCTTTTCTTGAGTTATTGGTTTCAGATATAACAGAGTGTAATGTATTTGCTTGCATGAATTTTCTTTTGTTGCTAATAAACAACGGTTTGGTCATCAAATACTTACATGCCACTGTAGCTATAGAATTTTTTGAGCATTTGTGGCGTTCCTGAAATAAATTTCTGATGATTATTGCACATCTTTTCTTTGTCTTTTCAGGTTGATAGGATTTATCAAGCAGACTTTAAAACGCAGATAATATTTAATTGCCAAATGGGACGTGGGAGGACTACAACTGGGATGGTGATTGCAACTTTGGTTTATCTCAACCGGATTGGAGCTCTTGGCAAGTTTAGCAATAGCTACTCCTTTATGCATTGTATTAACTGGTTAACACTCTTTATGACATTATCTAAACTAGGTCAATGATTCTTTTTGGAAACTGAGTTTTAAATTGATTCGCTTGCACCTTTTGCAAGCTGTTAATTAGTAGCTATTTAAACCCCTTTTCTTATTAGGAATGATAGATCTTCTATTCTTTTTCTTTTTCTTCCAAATTGAATTGTTGGGCATGACAGCAAAGTTGTACTTGTCTCTGGATGTTTGGGAAATATTGTAGTCCTGATGGGCTTCTAGTTGAGAAAGGACAAGATCTAGATGATATATTATCAATTGCTCATTTCATGATAAACATGTGAAAATGGTACCAAACTTGTGCACCTAGATTTGTGCTTGGGATTTGCATTCCAATGAAGGGAACTGAATAACTCAATATGACTTGCTAATGTATAAAATATTCTTAATTGAACTGCTACTTTGATTCGTATAACCAGCACATATTTCATAAGAGATGATTTCTGAGCTTGTATATGTATTTTGTTATGTATTCGTAGGTATCCCAAGATCCAACTCAGTGGGGAGAGTGTTCGACTCAGGTTCTAATGTTGCTGATACTTTGCCAAACTCAGAGGAGGCACTTCTTAGGGGAGAATATACAGTCATCAGAAGCTTGACACGTGTTTTGGAGGTACCGAATATTAACAATTACCTATTTCTTTATCCTTTTGTTATTTATTTTGTAGTTGGGTTGTCTTTTGATTTGTGGAAGAGTTACTTGGTTTGTCTTTTGAAATGTGGAAGAGTTACCATTTCCTTGAGTTTTCTTACGAGTTTTAATGCACATTCAGGGAGGTGTTGAAGGCAAAAGACAAGTAGATAAAGTCATTGACAAGTGTGCCTCCATGCAGGTTTTTCTAGTTATTATTCTTAGTCCATTCAATTGCAAGTTCACTAGAAATGAAATTTCTTTATTTTCTGTTACATAGAGAATTCACCTGAATGTAATGGTTTAACCACAGAACTTGCGTGAAGCAATTGCTAACTACCGCAATAGTATTCTCCATCAGCCTGATGAGATGAAGAGAGAAGCTTCGCTTTCGTTTTTTGTTGAATACTTGGAAAGATATTACTTTCTTATATGTTTCGCTGTATACATTCACTCAGAGAGAGATGCCCTCCGTTCTAGTTCTTTTGGTCACAGTAGTTTTGCTGACTGGATGAGAGCGCGGCCGGAACTGTATAGCATTATTCGCAGGTAAGGTTATCCAATGATTCAAGTGGTTTAAGCATGCCTTGCAGATTTTGTATCATACGAGCAAACAATTAGAAATATAAATTACTTCAATTTTCATGATGCTGCAACAATGGAGCCCATTGAGGTTTCTATCTATCTCTAATAATTGTCTAGATACTGTAGTTAATAGTAGAATTAATTTTGCAACAATTGCTCCTGGTGCAGGTTGCTCAGGAGAGATCCAATGGGTGCCCTTGGATATGCAAGTTTAAAGCCATCTTTCATGAAGATTGCTGAGTCTACTGATGGCCGCCCTCATGAGATGGGTGTGGTTGCTGCCTTAAGAAATGGGGAGGTGCTAGGAAGTCTAACTGTTCTAAAAAGTGACCACCTTCCTGGTTGTCAAAACCAAACTTTACCAGAAAGGGTAGATGGTGCACCTAATTTTAGAGAAGTTCCTGGATTTCCAGTTTATGGAGTTGCAAATCCAACCGTTGATGGTATTCTCGCAGTTATTCAGAGGATTGGCAGCTTGAAAGGTGGTCGCCCAGTTTTTTGGCACAACATGAGAGAAGAACCTGTTATCTACATCAATGGGAAACCATTTGTGCTTCGTGAAGTTGAAAGACCATACAAGAACATGCTTGAATACACGGTAAACACAATCACTCTCCTACTGTACATATTTGTTGGATTACTAAACTAGAGCTGAATGTGTACTCGATTTATGAGTTGATTTCCTTAATTTTTTTGTGTGTATATTGTGAAACAATTGTCTGTTTTTAACATTATAATCCAGTAGTAGATGTCAAGGAAAAGGTTTTCATTATGTATTAATGTGTCTTCATCATGCAAAGAACAAATGCTGCTTAATGATATTGGAATATTTTAGGAATCATGTAGACCGTCTTAGTTAGCAGAGACAAAAAAGTGCCAGAAATGTTTCCTGTAGACTGTCTTAGTTAACAGATTGTTACATTTTTCATGCATCAAATTCCTGTAAACCTCTTGTGGACAGGCATGAACAGTGCCAGAAGTTTTTTCCTTTTTCTGAAGCCTCAGTCTCCAAATGGGCATTGCCATGTTTTAAATATGCCTATTTCTTTGATTTAGGCATGTTAGGCATTGATTTTATACTTCTTATTGATATGGGCACTAGTTGGTAAAATTAGATTATAATATATGCATGCAGGGAATAGATCGAGAGAGAGTGGAGGGAATGGAGGCTCGATTAAAAGAAGATATCCTACGAGAAGCTGAACGCTACGGAGGTGCTATAATGGTCATTCATGAAACAAATGATGAGCAAATTTTTGACGCATGGGAAAGTGTGAAATCTGATTCTATCAAGACACCCCTTGAAGTCTTCAAATGCTTAGAGGCTGATGGTTTTCCCATTAAATATGCTCGTGTGCCAATCACTGATGGTAAAGCTCCTAAAAGTTCAGACTTTGACACATTGGTGATGAATATTGCTTCTGCTTCCAAGGATACTGCCTTTGTTTTCAATTGTCAGGTAAAAGCTCCTCCCCAGGCTCAGAGGGATAGAGAGAGAGTCTGTTTAATGTTTTTCTGCTTACATATACTCTATGGTAACCTGAATTTAGATGGGGATAGGAAGGACGACCACTGGCACTGTGATTGCTTGCCTTCTGAAACTCAGAATTGATCATGGGAGACCCATTAGAGTCCTAGCAGATGATATGAACCATGAAGAAGTGGATAGTGGTAACTCAAGTGGTGAAGAAACTGGAGGAAATGGCAGTTCAATTAGTGAAGAACCTGGAGACAATGTTGCTACATCAGCCTCCCATATTATCAGAACGCAGACTGAATTGGAGCAAAGTCGTGCTTTTGGCATTGATGATATCCTACTTTTGTGGAAGATAACAAGACTATTTGATCATGGGGTGGAATGCCGAAAGGCCTTGGATGTAATTATTGATAGGTGCTCTGCACTTCAGAACATACGTCAAGCTGTTCTCCAATACAGGAAGGTGGTGAATCAACAACATGTTGAACCAAGGGAGAGGAGAGTGGCATTGAATCGTGGTGCTGAATACTTGGAAAGGTACTTCCGTCTAATTGCTTTTGCAGCATATCTTGGAAGTGAAGCATTTGATGGGTTTTGTGGTCAAGGAGAATCAAAAATGACCTTTAAGACTTGGTTGCATCAAAGACAAGAGGTTCAAGCAATGAAGTGGAGCATCAGGTTAAGGCCGGGGCGGGTTTTCACTATACCTGTAAGCATCTTTTCACCTATTGATGGTGGAACTCCAATGCTTCATCAATGCCTTTTATTAAATTATGGATATTCATTTTGATAGTATTGTTGTAATTCAGAAACTGTTGCATTCTTATTTTAATTCAGGAAGAGCTAAGAGCACCACAGGAATCACAGCATGGAGATGCAGTCATGGAGGCCACCATCAAGGCCCGTTGTGGTTCAGTTTTGGGAACAGGATCGATACTTAAGATGTATTTCTTTCCTGGTCAGAGGACTTCTAGCCATATACAGATTCATGGAGCACCACATGTTTACAAGGTACTAATCTCACCGTCTTGGTTGGATTATCTGAGATTATATACATCAACTGGATTATTTTGGTTAATTCTTTGCTTATATATTTTGCCATCGACATGAAGAAGGCATTGCACCAATGATATTAAAAAATCAGGAGGAGATAACACCCTTGTGTAGTTGTAAATGTTTAACTTTAGCATCCAACATAATCTAGCTCTGATCATATTCACCTCTTAATCTTTTTAGCATGGTTATATTCTGTGTAATTTAGTATTATAATAATACCAGGGCACGGTTGTATGCTTACACATATATATACACATTAAGCCTAAACTTCTTTATGCTTCAGGTGGATGGGTATCCTGTTTACAGCATGGCAACTCCAACAATTGCTGGTGCTAAAGAGATGCTAGCATATTTAGGTGCCAAACCTAAGCTAGGCGGACATGTTACTGGGAAGGTGATATTGACTGATCTCAGAGAAGAAGCAGTTGTTTACATCAATGGAACCCCATTTGTCCTCAGGGAGCTTAATAAGCCTGTCGATACACTCAAGCATGTTGGAATAACTGGTCCAGTGGTGTGCCATCATTGATATTATTTTATGTTAAGCCTGTCGGCGTCTTTGCGTCTTTATCTTCCTTGTTATTCGCAGGTGGAACATATGGAAGCACGGCTAAAAGAAGATATAATATCTGAGGTGAGACATTCTGGTGGTAGAATGCTTTTACATCGTGAAGAATTTAATCCCGAAACAAATCAATCCAGTGTTGTGGGATATTGGGAGAACATTTTTGCAGATGATGTGAAGACACCAGCTGAAGTTTATGCTGCCCTAAAGGATGACGGGTATGATGTCAGTTACAGGAGGATACCGTTAACTAGAGAGAGGGAGGCGTTAGCTAAAGATGTTGATGCAATCCAGTGTTGTAAAGATGAGTATGTACTATAACCACTTCTTTATACAATCCACATTTTGCTTCTTTAGCCACTAGTTTAACTACTGGTCTGATTGGTCTATTTGGTAAAGGAATTGAAGAATGATTTAACTTGGAAGATGACCACTTCAAACTGCTATTGTTGGTCTTACTAGTAGGGCATAGCTACTATGAATTTACCCAGTAATTTAGTTTTAGGAGGAAGCTTATTTCATTATAATTTTCAATATTGAATTGATTTTTGCAGAAATGATCTTAATTGTCTATCTTTTTTCCAGTTGTGCAGGGAATTACCTATTTGTTTCACACACAGGGTTTGGAGGAGTTGCCTATGCAATGGCCATTCTTTGTATTAAAGTCAAAGCAGAGGCAAACTTCACAGCACAGATTCCACAAGGCCCAGTGATGGTTGAAGAGTATCTGCCATCACAATCGTCTGATGAAGAAGCACTCAAGATGGGTGATTACCGTGACATACTAAGCCTAACAAGAGTTCTCTTTTGCGGTCCACATAGCAAAGCAGATGTGGACATTATTATTGACAAGTATGTTGTCTCACTATAATTTTGAACTTTTGAGCATTAAAGGTGTTAACAATTTTTGACCGTTAGAGAGAAAATATTACATTGTGTTAACTTGTTGACTGGTCTCTGCTTCGGTTAGAACCTATGTTAGACTGCATTTGTTTGGCTATGCATCATTTAATTTTGATTCCGTATCATTTGCATCTCCAAGGTCAGTCTTATTTGGCATATTGTCATTTGTTGTGCAGAGTTTCTTACTCCTCTTCCACAGGTGTGCAGGTGCAGGGCATTTACGTGATGATATATATTATTACAGTAAGGAACTCAGGAAATTTCGTGATGGGGATGATGAACATCGTGCACATCTCAAGGATATGGGAATGAAGGCTTTAAGGTTGATTTACACGTTACCAACTTATGACCGTTGGCTAATTTTCTTTCCTCCTTTCAGTAAATGTGTTATATTTAGTTGGTGATTAGTGATGACCATGTTGTTCCTTCACTTCCCTTATCTATTCCCCAACCAAATTCTTTACTTTTTCCGGTAAGAAGGCATAACCAGTTTCCTTTGTACATATACAGGCGATACTTCTTTCTCATCACATTCAGATCCTACCTATACTGCACCAATGCAGCTGAAACAACCAATGCAGCTGAAACAGGATTCACTTCGTGGATGGATGCGAGACCTGAATTGGGACATCTTTGTAATAATCTCAGGATTGATAAATAAAATATACTTGTAGTTTCAACAATCCAAATGTATGTATGTACAGCTAGTCAGCCTGTGGTAGTTTCTCCAATGTACAGCTAGTCAGCTTGTGGTAGTTTCTCCATCAGTGACTTCTCTCTGTTCCCTTTATCCTTCGTTGCATGTATAGGTGCAAAATAGGCATAGTGCAGTTGATACGTCACCATAAAATCAATGAAACCTGATCGAGGAATTGTGTTCCTTTGCATGTCGATGTTGGGCAATTTCGCCGATCCGAGCCTGTGGGGCAACTAGGTTTTGCATGCTTAATGCCAATGATATTGGACCCTGGAAGCTTTTTCTCTCCGCTATAGCAACAATAGAACTCCTGCACAGTTACATTTGCGACTCCCGTTTCGACCTGTTTTATATTGTAATAGTACTACAATCAGTTTCTGGTGTATCATACGTTAACCATAAGCATGTTTTCTTATAATTGTAGCCTTCCCCTTGAAGTTCCTTTTCTTTTTAATTGTTTTTGTCGCATGCTCTCGTCTAACAATTGCAAAGATTAAAGAGTAGTCTTCAAAATGCATCAGAGTAAATGATAGTCACACTCACTGAAATGATTAATTCTTCTTATCCCCCAATACATGTCCATGAATATCAGAAGGTAATACTGTCAGACAAATCAATCTCATTGTTAAAACTTTCTGTTGTGAATTATATGACTAACGAATGTGAAGTCTTTTAGATTGCTGAGCTATAACATAGGCAGTTGAAGGGCTCTCTTCAAGGACAACCTCATACCCATCGCCAAAGCTGTCCATTCCTTGGGCCAAAAGTTGCCAGAAAATCCCACCAGTAAACGCCCTACCACCTTTGACACTGTTATGTATGATATCATATATCTTCTGGAAATAACCATCTCTTGTTTGAACGGTGAACCCTGGAAGTTTTGAAGACTTGCCAAACTCCCCTATCATAAGTGGTTTTCTGAGCACTGAATCGGCGTCCATGGTGTGTACTTGGATCCATCTGTCCACAAAAGCGTCTTGTTCCTTCTCGTTTGCGTTGGGCAACCTGTGTCATGTTCCATTCATATGATAATGAGGTCATGAATTGTACGAAAATTGTGAACGGAGTTAGAAGAAGGCTTACCACGTTTCTGGGTAGAGATGAATGGTTGCATAATCTATCTCTGGGATTTGGTTGTTCATGATAAAATCAGACCCATATGTGATGTTGCCAGGATTGTTCTGCTTCCCTGAGTCCCCGTAAAACCCTTCAAGTCCTATTTCCAGAAGATGATTGCTGTCGACGGATTTGAGGTATGCTGCCACTTCCTTGATCCAATCCTTCAAGAATCACAACACAAGCCATCACAATGAAGAATATAAAAGTCACAGAAAAGGTATAGATAGAGGACGTAACTTGATAGTTATACTGGAAATGGGAGATACGTGGATTGCTCAGAAATGACCTGAATTAGGACTCCAGAGGGGTCATCGGAACGAGGTTCGTTTATAAGCTCCCAAGCGAAAATTGTGGGATCATCTTTGTATGCCATTCCAGTTATAGTGTTGATTCTCGTGAGCACAGTCTGTCAGAAGAGAGAACTCGGAACAAACAAACAGTTAGAACATGACACTCGCCAATCATGCAAGCTAAAGAGTAGAGAACGATGTTGATAATGGTTAAGTAGGTTTTCTGAATCTTCCTAGATGGTCAGAAAAGCACAGGTTTTCCGTGCATGCTTGCCTAATCCTAACAGGACGTCAAAACACAAATGCATATAACCTTCACGAGTCTACTAACGAACCTCTAGATGGAAAGCCTGCCAAGACTCGGAAACGTATGTTACTCACCAGTCGACGGAAAATTAAGAACTTAAAGGATTGGCTATACCTTAACATGGTTCTTGTAATATTGTCTGATGAGAGGATTAGAATAGAAGTCGTCGTCGCTACTCACTTGCTCACCTCTTTCCCTTGCCCATTGAACATATTGATGTCTACCTCCAAAATCTTCGTAGTTGTTTATTAAGCCCAGGATCACATAAATCCCATATTTTCTGGCTTCAGATATCACCATGTCCAGTCCCTGAAATAAATCAACACAAGAAAATTAGGAAGGAGATAAAAAGAAAAAAGGGAATAGACATCGTAATTTCCCGTGATCAAGCGAGCCTAGTTGAGAACTGAAATAGCTATTAAACTCTAACTTTAGCTTGTAGAGCTCACACAGCTTCTGTGACAATTACCTTGAAAGTGTCTTCATCGTAGTGACCTGGAGAAATCTGAAGAGGTCTACTGTTACCTCCATCATTGTAAGCCCAAGTTCTAGCAATGTTCATACCATACTTGGAGGCCTGTTGGAACGCAGACCAGACTTTATCTCTTGTCGATTGATCAGAAGCCATGTACATCAGCCAATATGCATTGAAGCCATTTAAGTAGAGAGGCTGATCATTTACTACAAAATTGTTTCCTTTTGTTCTGACAAAACCAGGCCGGGAATAGGATGCTTGGGACTCAGAAGCTTGGCTATTCCTATGTCGGAAAACAACCAGAAAGATGAGAAACAGATAGGCGTTTAAACTTCTCCTGCCCACCATGGCTAAAAACAAGGAAGGTTGTTCAATCAAGAAGCTTGAACATGCACTAATGGACACTCTTTTAGTTTATGTAGAAAGGGGTAGGGATGCAGAGTTACAAGCTGTCAATGGTAACTAGAGTTTATTGTCCTTTTCCATTTTGGTAAGATTAATAAATGCATCCAAATCTCAACCTTTAATTTGAACTATTCTTTAGTTTTCAATTTATTGTAATGATTTTTGTTATGAATTTATTATTTAATATGTTAATTTTTATGATTTATTAAGTTCTTATAAATTAAAATAAATCAATTAATTTTTATTTAATATTTTTTAATTAAACTTTAAATTATTTGATAATAAGATTAATTTTTTCAATCATATTTTAAACTCCTTAATTTTATTTAATTTTTAGTCAGTTTTATGACAATCTAATATCGGTTAAATCTTTTAAACCCTAAATTTCGATCTAATGTTTAAAACATTGAATAAATGTAACTTTTCACATGTTTAATTGCTAATAAATTTAGAAGAAAGTTGTCATTATTTAAAATTAATTGCTAAAGGTCTTATTAAAACAATGAATCCAAAATTAAATGACAACATTAAATATCATGTTTTGGATTTTGAAGAGTATCCTTGAATTACAATCCTAGCTCTAAAAATATGCAAGAAAAGAAGTCCACTTGATAATTTGTGATTATCATATATTAAATACTCCATCCTGTCTAAAATAAAAGTCGTTTTCGATAGATTTTAATTACTTAAAATAAGTGTCGTTCGTGACTTTTCATGCATGTTTATAATTTTACTTCCAAAATTACCATTTAATTTTTCTCACATCTTGAATATACATATTATATTTTCAAGACAGTTCAATATGCAATTAATAAGGGTACATTAAACATTTCATTAGTTTTCTTAATAAGTATGCATCTCTGACTTTCATTTTAGATTGGAGGCAGTATTTATTTCTAGTCAATTACCTCGTGAATACCAACTCATAGATCTTTTGTTTCGTAAATTACTAGTTTATGACTCAATTCAATCTATTTCTTCTTGGCAAGTTATCTCCAAAATGAATGCACCCATTAATGCTTCTTGTTATGCCAAATGAGCTGTTATCAGGCCTTACCACCGTAAAGTAAAATTTGGGATATCACGAAATAGGATAAATTAATAATCTTGATAAATTAATAAGATATTGATTTTCTGTTCTCTCTTGTTCTATTCATAATTATATATTAATAATTTACTAAAATCACAAATATATGCACATTTGACAATGATATTTATTATTTAAGTGTAGTTAGATTCCATATTTGGCCCTCAAGGGGTGAGCTCGATGGTAGAGAGCGAGGTTTGGCTTTGGTTAGGTTACATGTTCAATTTCATGCTAGCCCTTTTTGTAAGAGTCTAGGACAGCCGAAATTTTACCTGCAGGTGGAGAACTAGTTGGGCTCTCGATGATGAGGTGCGCCCGCTTGGCCAGCCTGTGGGGTGGTGCGCTAGTTGGGCCCTCGGAGAGATGCGCCCGCTTGATCCGCCTACGAAGTTTTCTCGAATCCAAAAACAAAAAGATTCCATATTTGATTTTTTTTACAATAATTATACTAAAATTCTTGGACTTAATAATTCATAATCAATTAATTAGATTCATAAAATACAATAATTTTTATTTAATTCAATATTTGTTTATCAATTTTCAATACAATCTATAAATTGATAAAATTTACATGATCCTAACATTATTAACTTATAGTTTTTACTATATGTTCAATTCCTACCTGCAAATGGTATGCCAAAATAAAAAACATTAATTAATCATAATTTGCAAGAGATTTCATTTAGTATATCAAAATTCTCATATTAGAGTATAAAAGGCAACCTATGGTGTGGAGAGATCCGAACAGCACGTAATTTTAACCTAAATGAATAATAATAAAACTAAAATTAAGATAACCTTATGTGGGGATATTTTGGATATTACATAAAATATCCCCACACAAACACTTACGACATGCAATTACTTGGCTTAGATTCCCACTAGTGTTACTGATAGGCCATCCCTAGTTAAGTTCATATTGTTCACACTATACGTGATAAAAAGATGAACATGGCTTAAGTCATGTAAGTTGGTAAGAGACTTTCTTAGTTTAAGTGAGGTTACGAGTTTAAACTGTTTTTATATATACAGTTATTTAAAATTTGAAGTTAAAGTTTTACCTTCAGTAAAAGATTTATCAAATTCAAGCGAGAATTAGATAGTTTAAAAGTACTTTTTATAATTGAGACCCTCTTAAAATATTTTATAGGAAAAAAAAACAAAGGAGATGGACGTGGCAAAAGTTCAAGGATCAAAATCACATCATTACCAGACCACACGAAAGGTCATCCTTTTGCAACCTGCTGTCTGACCGGAAAAGAAGATAAGAACAGCCTGTGTAATAGGTGTCTGAGATTTGGAACAAAAAAAAAAAAAGGTGTCTGAGATGTGTAGTTGTCGAATCACACGCTGAAACCTATGGTTTCCACAAGTTAGTGTAAGTATCTTAGGTTGTTCAGAAAGTCCATAAGCTAGGACGAGCTTTTGCAGCCTAGGTTTGTTTTGTTAGACATTTTTTGCCCTTAGGGGCAATTTGGTCAATGTCTCATAAAATTGGACTAACACAATTGCAATTTAGTTTTTAAGTAAATTACCGGTTAAGCTACGCCGTTTGATCCTAATAAAAATAATAAAGTGACCCAATAAATGATCTAATTTAAGGGGTCAAAGTCCGGGTAGAAAATGGGTCCCGATTAGTGTGGACCGGGTCCATATCGACCTTGTGATGGGGAAGCCCGATATGGAAGCTATATAAAGGTAAGGTCTCTTGCAGTTACTCAGAATATAACAAAAGCGGCCTTCACGAGCATCAGGTTCTCTGACCCATTGAGAGAGCTCGGAACTGAGGAAACTGCAGAAAGGCCTTGCCCGTGCTTAGGTGAGCACTTTCCGCTAAAGGACCTCGGAGATTCGGAGTCGTTTGGAGCTCGGAATCGGCATCGAAATCAGAGATGGAACCGAATCCAGGTATTCCGCATTACCTTCGTTTTTGATCCTTTCACGAGACCCTGGGGTACGTGATAAGGTCCCCTCTACGTACTAACAATATAAGCATCTAAATCCTTTAGAAAGTTTTACCAAGTTTTATACGTTAGCTGTTTTAAAACTTTGATCACGTATCAAGAGTAACAATTTTACTATGGAAACTTTTATCAAAGCTTCATTGAAAATGTGCTATTATTCATAAGAGTTGTTATATTGATTACTTCTATTGTCTTGTCGATTGGTACATACACGTAATGTTGATATTTTGTGTATACATGCATATGTCAAATTCGAAGTCATCTGATACGTTATATGGAATACTAACACCAATATAGCTCAACTAAATATGTTACCCCTACCATACAAAGGAGCAAGTTTCTCCTCCTTAGACCAAATCTGAACAAAACTGGAAATTCTTGAGGTTGCAACTTGCAAGTGAAATCAAAGCCATTTGTAAACCCAAGGCTAGCAGAATAGACAGTCACACAAAGTCAACCCCCAAGTTTTGTTCTGTTCAATGGCTGCAATTTCTTCATCCATTTTCCATTTTGATGCTTTGATAGCCTCTGCGAAAGCTATAGGATTACAATTGAAAAATAAAACAAAATGAATAAGTGGGTCCTCAGAATGATCAATTCTAGTTATCTCATAATCGACCATCCATGCAGTTCCTCTTCTACCATATTAAGGCCTTTCTTCATTTTCTGCTGTTATTGTCAAGCTTGGAACATCTACTGGACCATCTGGTGAAACTTGTTCTTCATTTTCTGCAGGTTATTGCCTCTTCTCTTCGTTAACTCTATCAAAGTTAGCAGGTATTTGTTGTTCATCAACATTATAATTACATGGCCAAAAACTTTCATAAAAAAATACATCACAAATGATAACAATTTTTTTAATGAAAGCGGAGATACACCAAGAAAAATGCATTTATCTCTTTTATCATTTAGCTCTGTCCTCTTCTAATCTGAAATATGGACATAGTCAACACATTCAAAAATTTTGAAATGATCTACCGTCAATTTCTGTTTGCTCTGTGCTTCTTCTAGTGTCATATTTTGAATAGCAAGTATGAGACTTCTATTACGGACACTTGCCCCCACTGCTCCAAAAATTTTTTTAAAAATTTGCATGTAATTTTTTTTTTTCAGTTTTTGCCCCCACAAAATATAATTTCGAAGCTTTGCCCTCGCTGAAAATTTTGTTTGCCCCACTGAAAAAACTTCCTGGATCCGCCCCTGAAAATATGAATGCTTCGGTTAACTACTTCAAGCCAGAAAGTTTTTTAAATAATACTCCTCAAAAGGCTTCTCACCATATTCCAAATAGTGCAATTTCTTTACTCACAAACTCCATTTTGTTGAGGTATGTAAGATGTCGTAAGCTTTTTAATTCCATTGTTCTCACAAAATTTTGCAAATTTTTGTGTGATATATTATTCTGTGCCAATGAAGAACTTTGATAAGACTGCCTATTTCTTTCTCAACCAATGCTTTACAGTTTTTGAAAACTTCAAAAGCTTCATATTTTTCTTGTAAAAAGTATCTCCAATTTTTTAAACTAAAATCATCAATGAAGGTAATTATATATCTTGTACCTCCATTTGAAGATAGATTTATTGGGCCACAAAGGCCAGGATGCACTAACACATTCTTTGCTCTCCATGACTTCCCTTTGTAGAAATTGATTACAGTGTTGTTTGCTAACAACACATTCTTCACAAACTTTAGATGTAGTAGTAATCTAAGAAAGGTTAATTACCGTAATTTTCTAAGGTAAGAGTCTTCAACCACCAAAATTTAAGTGACCATAGCAAAAATGCCATGGCCATGCCACATCCTTCAACTTGCTCAGAAGCATAAATGAGTGATGTTGTGGAGATAAAGTGGGAGTATCCGATTAGTAGTCATCTTAACTTGAGCAATTACGCCAAACTTTGTTTTTTGGATTCAACTTACTCCATCTTTGATAAAAATATCATACCCCTTTTCTTGCAGCAGACCCACACTAAACAATTTAGTCTTTAAATCTGGAACAAAAAGGAACACTAGAGATAGTATGGATAGAATTTTCCTTGGTTTGGAAAATGACCCCTCCTTTTCCCATAACAGCTACTACAGAGTTGTCACCAAACTTGACAGTGTTGTGAAAAGATTCATCCAAGTCAAAGAATACCTACTTATCTTCACACATATGATTGCTCCAACCAGTAGTAAATACCACTTTTTTTTTGAGTTTCTTCATTCAGATTACGCACCATCAAAAGAGACACCTCTTCTTTTTCTACAAAGATAGTTCTTTCTCCATTTTGCCTATTCAAATTAGTTCAACAATCTGATTAATAATGGTCATACCTACAACAACGGTAGCATTCCATATTGGGTTAGTGCAACTACTAACTCCTAATAAAGGACAACAAACTTCAATAAAACCACCTAAAGCTATGTATTCTCCTAAAGACTAGGTAAATCCAAAACAAACTAAAACCACTAAAAAAACAAACTCCTATTGACATGTACAACTAATGTGACACAAATATTTGCCACACGAGTGCCCCTGGCCAATATTAAAGAAAATGTCAGTCATACCACAAAAAAAACTAGCAAAGAACTCCCCCTATACAAGCATTCACCGTACATTCATTACAAAGCTCATACATATACCATCAACATAAATGAGCCAAATCCAAACAAGTTTTCGACGAACACTGGAGTCATTTGATAGTAATACCATTCATTCAGAGTGAATCTCACCACAGTTACGTCAAACTGAGGGTTCGTTATAATGTTTTGTAGTCGATAATAAACAGTAAGCCCCCTCTGCAACAGTAAATGCAGAAGGAACAAACTCAAGAAGCAAGAAACTTAGGATAATAAAAACTGAATACGGTGGCAATAAACATTACCACAGGCGATCTCGCAAACCTTGTATGGTCCATTTGAGATCACGAAACTGGAGACTCGACAATGAATTTATGTTACCGTAAAATAGTACAATCAATCAGATGGGCACCGATACCAAACACAGCGCACAGCACCTGACCAGTTAATATTAGGCCAACCCAATGCTTCAAATTCCATTCCTGAAAGAAAGACGTGACGGAAACAATTACACTTTTGTATGACATTCATATGCCAAAACCAAAAACTCCGCGAATCCGGTGGAAAATAAGGTCACGCCATCCTCGCTCTGTGTTCTCTGCCACAGTTGCATTCCCATATCTGCATATAATACAACCGAAAAACAAAAGAAATCAAGAAACCAAGCCGACCACGTAATTACAATCCATCCACAACAGAAAAGGAAGAGCAAACCTGTCTTCTTCAGGAATATCAGTATGCATCAGCTTGACAACCGTAATGCCAGGTTCAGGCTCATCAAACGTCAGTCTCACCTGCAACAATCATCCCAATTCCATTAAAGCTAAAATATCACTTCACAATACAAAATTCAGCTTTTCAAAGATCACGCGCAAGCAACAAAAACAAATCAAAGCAACAATCTTTACCGTGGAAATAGCCCCATCAGGCCAGCTCCCAAACCTCCACTTCTGAACTATCAACTTGCCTTCCTGTAACTCCACATTGCTTCCAGTAACCGAACCGTCAAAGAAACTAACCTCCCCACCAACCTCTCTACTGATCCTGGCATTACTTTGAGTAAAACCTCTCCACCTATTGTCATCCATCAATATCTCGTACAAATCCCTAGCTCTACAATTAAACTTCTCCGTCATACTTATAGTCTTAAACCCCTTCTTCAACTCCTTTTTCTCCACCTTCTTCTCCGGCACCACAACCGAAGCGTCCTTCAACGCCGTCGCCACCGTATCCTTCTTTGGAGCTATTTTCTTGGTCTCCAATTCATCCTTACAAGGGCCGCCTTTGGCCATACTCTGCACATAAACCCTAATTTTCTCTTCAATCAACCCCTTTCCCTTACTCAGCATAGCCTCCTTCAACCTCTTTCCCACAGGCCCCTCGTCCTTAACCGTGATCCTAATCTCGGGATCCTCATTGGCGTTCTCGTCGGAGATGTAAGGAACCTCCACGGACCCATCCACCTTGAGAAGCGTCTTCCCCTCGGCATCCTTGGCCTCTCCCTCCCACGAGAGGCTGAGACTGAGCTCGTACCCGGGAATGATCTTTCCCTTGCGGATGTTCACGTAGGCCTCCCCGTCGAGCTTTTCGATGTTCTTGGTCTTGACGAAGAGGTTGCCTTCGTCGTCGAGGACGGTGAGGTTGGAGAGAAGTTTGGAGAGGAGGTTCCGAGAGTATTCGAGGCAATCGGTCTCGGCCCAGTGCCAGTTGTGGACGTTGGTGCCGTCGGGCCTCTCCTCCACGATCCACCGCTTGTCGCCCTCTCCGTACCTGGCCATTCCACAAAAAGCAACTTCTCTACAGAGGAAGCGGAGAGAAGTGGGAAAATAGAAAAAGGAAGGTGGAGATCTGGAAGTTTCTTTAACAAACAACAGAACAGAAGAGTCTAGAATTTTCTGAGTCCTAGTCGAGTTATTACAAAGAGAAACCTTTGTTGATTTTTAAGAAGAGTCTAGAACGTGCCTTTCGCAATTTAGGGTTTTTGGACGCCTCAACTCGGTCCCGAACGTGGTTGACTCAAATCACCATCTTGCTTTTCTGTTTGGACCGTAATCCTCATCCTTCTCTTTGGACCCGATTACGCAATATCATATGTCGCACTCGCATGGTCTTTTTATGAAAAGTTAACTGCGAAAGAGAATTGACAAGTAGGTCTGATAAATAGAGAACTGAAATAATCATCAAGTACTCGAACCAACGAATCATCTATAAAGATGATACGCAAGAACATCCCCTCCCGACTTTCTATATTCATATCTTCTGTAACCGAAGCAAGGAGATTGTGCATAATATAATAATATTGCTTGTTTAGTTCATACTTTAACATGTTAACAAATTTTAAGCAAAGATGAATATAAAAGAAAATTAATTCATTTCATCTCAAAATAATTTATTGATAATACATTTAATTTGTAACATGGTACGGTACACAAGTGAAAAATATCACTACAATGCCAATATAATGACATAATTAGATGAAGTAATTAGTGCGGTTGATATCTATGCCCTTATTCCACAAAAGAAACCACAAGTTATTATGAAATTGTCATCGCCTCCATAACAAACAAGCAAGAAGATCATGAAACCGAAAGGGATACAAGTAGTAAGTATGTTGTATTAATGTATGTGAAAAATAAATTTAATGATGATGTTATTTTAATTTAATTTAAAAGTTGAATTTGTTGGTTGTTGTTAATAGCACAACTGAGTGAAATTGTGATGGAAAGATTAAGGTAAGAAACTCCAATCGCTTTTTGTTGCCTCCCACAATACCTTCATTATTTTTCTCTTTGCTTCTCACTCACTATGACACGGTGTTTCTCATTGTAATCAACCATCCATATCTAAAAGTAGTTAAGTAGTTAGTCCATTACATTCTTGGTAAACAATCTTTCTTAATGTTACCGTAAATTATTAAAAAAAAACATTACCTTCAACTTCCTATACTTGTGTTAGGGATACATTATCAATATCCAACACCTTATCGATATTGATGTAATCTCACATTGTAATTCTTTCCATCTTACCCCACTTGAAGGGATGATTCACTCAACTAAATATTTATTAATAATTTCAAATTGTTAAGACCCTTAACTTATTATTAAGATAGTTATACGTCTACCCGTGTAAGGCATAATCCTTTTAGCCTTTACAACATGGTCGGATCTATGAGTATGCTTGCAAATATAGTTCAAGACAAAATGTCCCCAACCTAGTTGCCTTAATTATCAACATCAACTATGGTATCAAGCAATTGTGTGTTGATACTGTAGTTAACATTTGGAACACTCGAGATATAGAGGAGGAAGTTTCACAGAAAACTTTCCTTCATCCTCCTAGCCCTAATTTTTTCAAGTATATATTAAACAACTATTTTGTGATCATTCACTTATTCCTCATAAAGTCTCAACACTTCAGCTTCATCAGCTATTGTGCATGCTCGTTTAGTTCTATTCAGAACACTCATAATCCATGCTATGGCATTCCTATAAATCTATGTCAATTGATCCTCCTTAAATTTCAAAAAGAGGTCATTTAGATCAAAACAAAGACATAGCTAGTAACAAAGGTCCCTCTCCGTCCAAAACCTCTTCATTTTTCTGAGTTCACAAAATCTCATATCGATCACCCACTTTAATTGCTTTAGAGTAAGGCTTTGTATCAATTCATATATATTATCTAAATAACATCTAATTCGACAAGTCTGCGAAGTAATATTGTTATCACCAAATAGACTCATACTTTACGAACAAACTTTAGTAATTGACACTTTAGTTAACAACATGGAAGAGAAGAAGTTGTGGTATGTCCTAAAATGTCAATAATAGATAAGATAAATGAACAACCAATCCCAAGATGCGAGGAAGCACTAATGATAGACCAAAAAGAGATTTAAGAAACTGGTATATCTAGAAAAAGCCTTTTATACATTTGCATAATAGTTATAATGATTTTTAACTTTGTATTTGAAATGTAAGGATCGAGAAAGAGATGGGCAGAATATGACAATAATGGATGAGTAAGTCACAAAATATAGAAGAGATTAAAAAAAAGGTGTGAATGAGGGGGCAAAACCAATAAAAATTTAACCAAGTACTTGTATGTATCATGATGAAGTTAATATCACAAATATTGAATTTCAGGGAATTAGAAAAGACAATTTAAGGCTTTCAGGTGAACATGAAGGTGATGTTACATGTTCGAAGTTGGTGAAAGTTGAGAAAAAGTCTATTTCTTGTATTAATCTTCCAAATGATTCTATATATGTTAAATTCATATGAAGAAAAGCTACATCGACAAAAAGGTATTGTTGCTAACTTATAGGATAATGTTCTTATTAGTGCAATTGATGCTTTGAATTTAAAATTGTATATATAATATTATTTAACATTGATTTAATTTTTGTTAAATTATTATCGTATGTTTGTTAAACCTAATGTCGTTTAGGACCTTAGGTTTGAGCTAAAATTGAGCAACTTCCTTTTATATTTTAAGTTTGGGAGCTACATAAGTGACATTATGGGAGACTGTATGAATTAATTTAAGAATTTATAATTTCAAAATTTGGTTACAATGTCTTTATACCTTATTCTTACGTTATGTGCACCTAGTAGTTTTTTGGCAAGTTTTCATCTATTTGTCACTTGATCCATTAGTTCTTGTAGTTCCTTTGGGCAATTACACAATGGATATAGGGTTTGTGGGAAGTAGTCTTATGCTTAAGTATCTTTGTTAGTCAAAAGAAGGAAAATAAATGTTCCACCAAAATTGAATTTGATGTTTTAATTTTTATTAAAGCAGAGGTAATCCTAGATGAATCTTTGTCAAACATTGATTTCTTACACATTATTACCAACTACATGAGAAATATTGAAAAGGATTTGAAGTTAAAACATTGAATCACCAACGACTACATGGTTATATGTATTGTCTTTTATGTTTATTTTTCAAGCAATAAGTGCCTTGTAAGTTTATAATTAAGATAGTAATTTGTAGTTTAATATTTTTTGTTTTTAGCTTTCATCCTTTTACTTCATAGAAAGAACTAGTGGAGTTTCTATATATAATTAAAATAAATAGATAGGATGATATTATAACTAAATGGTGCAAAGGATTACTAGAAGCAATATCTAATTGGGGCACTAGTGGGTGGCAACATAGTAACATAAGAAAATTATATCATACTTGTAGGCACTTGTTTTATAGCAAGTGATAGTGTCATTTAGTCTATGGTAAGATTTTTCAATTCTCAGTGTTTAATTAAGGCACTAATGGGTGGCAACACACTAACGTAAAAAAATTATATCATGCTTATAGGCATTTGTTTTATAACAAGTAAAAGTGCCACTTAGTTTGTAGTAAGATGTTTTAATTCTTTGTTGTATATTTATTATCTCTCATCTAGGAGAATTCTTGACAAAAAAAAAAAAAAACTAAACCAATTTATAATTATTTAGTAAATAACCCTTACCTACGTCCACTCTCCAGGACACTTTCTCGAATTTTCACTAAGGGCCCGTTTGGTTGAGCTTTTATCAGTAGAGCTTTTGTCAGTAGAGCTTTTCTGAGAAGAGCTTTTTTAAAAAGTTAGTTGACTGTTTGGCTGTCAATTTAAAAGCATCTTTTTTAAAAGAGCTTCATTCAGTAGACTGTTTGGCAACATAAAAATAAAAAGCACTTTTATTAATTTTAACTATATTTTATTTTATAATAAAATTATTTATGCTAAATAATATTTAAAGTATAATAAACAATATACAAAGTATATTTTTTATTAGTATCTTTTTTCAATATGTATTATATATATATATGAATTAATTAAAATTAATCAAATTCTTTTATTATAATTATTTTAAATTATTAAATTAAATTAAATTAAATTAGATTTTCATTAAATTGGGTCATTATATTAAATTAGTCATATTTAATGTTTTGTTATTATTTACGAATGTTTTAGGAAAACATAACGTAAAAAAATATTTTTACTTTATAAGTGGTATAATTCATGAAGAAGAAAGTGTTGTTGCATACGAATAACTACAAAATCTGATTGAACAGAGCTTTTTTTCTAGATAACTACACACACTCCTCCATGTCTCCACCACCCATGGATCATCACATGTTCGAGAGAGAGAGGTCGAGAGAGAGAGAGAGGGAGAGATAAGGTGGCTTAAAAGAAAGACGATACCAACACCGTCCATGTGGGGTTTTGATTCTGATCAGAGATCAGAGCAAGCAACTGTTGTGTATCGAAATGGGAAAAAAGGTGGAGGGTGCAGTGATGATTGCGTGTGGGGGCAGGCAGCAGGTGAAAGTTGATCATAGTTGCCACACTCATCCTTATCTACAGAGGAGGAGATGAGTTGATTCAATGCAGACGTCGCCTGCGTTGACAATACAAACGACGCCAAATGTCTGTGTTGAAATAGGATGAAAAATACCAAGAATTAACCTGTGAGTTTTCATCCGTGGGTATCTTGAGAGAGAAGATGAGCTTTGCGTGTTTGTAAACAGAATAAAAAAATCATGTAAACAAAAGTCATTCTTGGTATACACGGAAGATGAGAAGATGAGTTATGTTATATACGGAAGTGACGGAAATATGTTTAGTTGAAAAAGCTTAAATTTAGGCTTTTCTGAAAAGCTTCATATTTTAGTTTCTGAAAAAGTTGTATTTTGATTTTTAAAAAATTTATTTTTACTTTAAAAGTGCTTTTGAAGTTTTCAGCCAAATACCCATTTTTTCCTTAAAATAGCTTTTGTGGTGAAAAAAGTGCTTTTGAAGGTTCCAAAAGCTGAACCAAACAGGGGCTTAGCTTTTAAAAAAGCTGTATTTGAGCTTTTAAAAAAGCTATTTCTACTCCAAAAGTGCTTTTGAAAAATACAGCCAAACACCTACTGTTTCTTTAAAATAACTTTTGCGATAGACAAAAGTGCTTTTGGACCCTCCAAAAGTTGAACCAAACAGGGGCTTAGATTCAAACAGTCTAAATTTAAATTAAAAATATTTATAATAAGTCAGTCAAATTATATTATGATTAAATTAAATTTTATATTAAAATTTAAAAAATATTTTTAATTGTATGTTAAATTAAAACTACAGTTCTCTCCTTATTAATCTCATTCTACTTTCACTAGCAGCATTATTTGTATATGATAATTTCATCAAGAAGTTTCACAAAATTATTTTTGGTCATGGTATTATAAAATTTAAAATAATCTTATCAAGTACAAAAATCTTAAGTTTTGAATTAATATTTTAAGAAAAACGACATCACAATTTATTCTTACTTTGTTGTAATCATTTTTAAGGGTTAATTACAAAACAAATAGCAAACTTTGCTCAAATTTTTAATTACAAGTCGAACTTCAAAAGTTAGCAATAAATTACTCAAAATTTTAATTTTTCAATTCTAACCCGAACTTCAAAAAGTGGTAATAAAATACTCAACTTTCATTTTTTTTCCAATTATATCCTGACGTTAATATCTCTATTAAGTTTGCTGACATGACTTCTCACATGTTCCAGAAATATCGTTTAATCACATAATTAAAATAACACCGTTGTCTAAAAATGACCTAAATCAAAATATGCTACCTTGACCGCTTCACGTTTTGATTTTAATTTTTTCTTCGTTTTCAGTTAATTCTCTTGATACCCTCACTCTTAGATTTTCAAATTACGTAGCCTCGATGCTCTCATACGCATTAAGAAAATGAATTGAAAATGAAGAGCTTACTAGTATAGTACGCTGTAATACGAGAGTTATTTGGACTGTAAAAAAAACAAACATAAAATAAAGGGTCGAGGGTGTTGGAAAAATAAACAGATATCGAAAGGTTGAGGCTGCGAAATCTGATTTAAAAATTCTATTTTTAACAATGATGTCGTTTCATTAATAATTTAATATATACAATAATTTCACGTTAGAATTGGGGAAAAATAGAAAGTTTAAGTATTTTATTATTACTTTTTAAAATTTAGGTTATAATTAAGGAACTACAAATTGGAGTGTTATATTGTAACTTTTTAAAGCTTAAATAATGGACCAAAATTTGTAATTAAACTTTTTTTTAATGCTCCACATTTGGCACACAAGCTATGCCAAACCTGATAACGTGTACAATAAAGGATAGAAATTAGAGACCAAAAAAAAGAAAAAATTGTCCTTTATTGCAATTTTCGTAGAACTTGAAGGGCTCTTGTGTTATTTTTTTTTTTTGTGATTTTGCGTACACTCATCCTCATCATGTCACTAATTCTATAAAAAGCCTTTCGCCGACTCCCTCCTCCTCACAGTCCTTTGCTCTGAAAGCTAACTCTTGTCGTTTCACTCATTTCAGTCCTCAGGATGCGAATGGAACGGCGAGATTCTAACGGCGTTCCTTTACGCAGTATCGAGTTCACGGTGAGCATATGGAAGCTCTCCTATGTTTTAAAAATTGGACCGGTGATTGAACCGGAGAAGTAACTAATTTAAGAGTTAATAGTTCAATTAGAATTGAACCGTGGTTGAACGGTGATTAATAAATATAAAAATTTTTATTTTATATATTATATATAAAAGATAATTTTTAAACATATTATTTAATTATTTATTTATATAGTTGTAAACTTAAACCTTTAAATTTCAAAATATATAATTTTAAAAAAAAGTTTGCTAAATACGACACAAAATAAGATAACAAAGCTCACTAATCATATTTCATCAAAAAGATTAAAAAAAGATTATTAATCATAATATTCATTCAAGTTGAAATCATCAAAATCAAGACATTTTAAATAGACCGACCGGTTCTTTCTTTCACCGGTTCAACGATTTTTACCGGTTCGACCGCAAAATGAACGGATCAATCACTCACAAAAAATACGAACTAAACCGAACTGTTTCATACTCTGGTTCACGACCGACCGACCAGTTCGGTCCAATTTTCAAAACACTGCTTTTTATTGCTCTATCTTATTGTTCAATTCTCTTAATTTCTTTTATCTGCTACTTCTTTATTCTATAATTTATACAATAGAATATTGATATTTTCTAAATGTAATTTTCCAATTCCTCTTATTTAATCCGTTCTTATTAACTTTTTTATATATTTATATAATTAAATCATAAATTAACTATTCAATCAATTGTTAAAAACGAATAACGATCTTTTTTTTGTTAACGGCTATTAGTCAAATGACGTGTAATACTCTTACACAGTAAAACTTATGTCAAATTTATATACAATTTAAAATATCATAAAATCATGAAATTTCTATTTTTTTTACATTTACTTGAAATTTTATTCTAAAAGAAACTCTCTTGAAATAAATGTTTTTTTTTTTGAAAAGTAGCATGGCTTTGTGTCCTATTTATGAGGAGACAAACATTAGAGAACTGAAAGTATAGGCTTACGTCATATTTTACAGTCCTCTACTCTTATAAGTGGATTTATTTACAATGTCAACGTTACTTAGTTGGGACCCTAAACACAAATCGGAAAGAATGGGAAATGAAACAAAACATAACTATTCCCAAAGTTACGGTTTACTTTTGTCGGGAGTGTAAGAAACAAATTATTATCCTCATGCAATGCATGGACAGCAAACCATTTGAACCATGCAGGCCTAAGTCTCAGATCCATTGAGTTCAGCCTAATAACTCCGCTCCTTCACAGTAAAATAATGCACCTGTAACATAGACGATAAATATCACAATTCGGTTGTAACAAACTCCAGCGGCTGTATATATACTCAAGAATGGAAAAAGTGTGGCGTATCGGAGAAGAACCCAAATGCGGCATAATATTAATCCCGACTATAAATTCTCAGAAGACGGCATATTAAAT
>JANKOE010000005.1:58615044-58628885 GCA_026284465.1 Erythroxylum citrifolium | reverse complement strand
TACGAGGCAGATTTCAGACCAAACATGACAATCGTTGTAAAGGCTCTTCAGCCACTCCTCAACTCAAAACCAGCAGGCCCAGAAGCTAATGCATGACATAGGAATTTCATCACCAACGTACAGGGTATTCGTAGGATGTGACACTATTCCATTTGCCCGTACCATTTTGTATATAAAGGAAGTGGAGTGGAGTTTTTACCCAAGAAAATCCTTATGTGGCAGGGCACTGACAGCTATAAGGAGCTTAGAATACAATAAATATTTGAAAAGCACTTGATTTATGAATACATACATAATCCTTCTTGATATACAATACAATCTTATGGGCTCAAATCAATATAAATATTCTTTTACAAAAACGAGTTCGTACATAAGATTTTACAAGAGATAAATTCATTTCGTTAGAATAAAAGCAGGGAACCTCTACTATGCTTGTACAGGATGTATACATAGTTGCTTTTATGAAAGTAAAATGACATTACGATTCTGATTAATACTCGAATAGCACGTTACTATTAATCAAAATATGCAAACAAGAGCAAATACCAAACTAATTCATATTTATCACTCAAGAAAGTTGGATAAGATAATTATTTACTGTAAAACCCAAAACTTTTCCTTTTATCGGTTTATATATTTTACTCTAGGTGAATAGTATTTCTATATGAATAGTGAACTCAGATAAACAATATTTTCACTTGAATAGAGATTTTGAGGACCCAATCCTGAAAAAATGTGAAAATACCCAGAATAGGTATTAGAGTCAAATGACATTGAAACGAATCGAAAACAAGTCCAATTGAATAAATTTCGTAAAATTTTATAAGTTTAAGACAAAAATGCTTTTTTTGGAAAATAATGAATATTAATGATTTTAAACCCATTTAAAATTTTTGAGACAACTAATTACTAAGTATTGATCCTAATCAAAGTATCCCATGATCAATTTGCTGGTGAGACGGTTGTGAAATATTTTTGGGATTTAATCTGGTTTATAGGTATAGTAATCCATGAAAGGGCGAATTGATTTTTTTACATAATTGAAGTTAATTAATAAATTTTAAATGACTTACATTTATTGACCAATTACAAGGCTCCATATGGTTTAACGAAGGTTACTTTTATAAACTTCTACTGCTATTCCTTGTGCTTTTCTTTATATTGATTTTAAAATATTTTGAAAAAAGGGTAAAAACTTAGCTTCGGGGGAACTTTCTAATTGGACCAGATATCGAATGGAGGGTTTTCATAGGGTGTCGGGCAGGTTGCCTAGTCATTAGGAAAAGGACCTCTCAGTGTTGGTATCAGAACCAAGTTACCCTTTTCTATTTAATGCATTTACAAAATGTTTTTGAAGTTGTTTTCAAAGTGAGGTAACCGTATGAAGTTACAGAAAGGATTGGACTAGTGACATATCGATTGAGGTTACCAGACGAACTTGCGAGGATTCACAATGTCTTCCATGTGTCTATGCTTCGCAAATATCTAGCTGATCCATCTCGTATAATCACAGAACAATCGGTGAACCTAAAAGAACTTTCGAGGAAGAACCAATACAGGTCCTCGACTGTATAGAACAAATTCTATGTAACAAGACCATTATGCTAGTTAAGGTATTGCGGAGGAACCACACGATAGAGGAAGCTACACGGAAGTGTGAGCGAAAAATGCGTACATTACATCTCATTTATTTCAAGCAGGTATGCTCAGTTAAATTTCGAGGACAATTGCAAAACCTCGAACTTTCCTTTCTATCAGTTTATATATTTTATTCTGGGTTAATAGTATTTTCAGATGAATAGTAATCATCTTATTAAACATCTTAATGACTCATCATCATCTAATTTAATGTTTCTTAAACCATATGGAGCCTTGTAATTGGAAAATAAATCTGAGTCATCTAAAATTTATTAATTAACTTCATTTATGTAAAAAAGGCCAATTCGTCTTTTTTTTTTGGATTATTGCACCTATAAACGAGATTAAATCCCAAAAAATATTCCATAGTCATCTCACCACCAGATTGGCTATGGGATACTTTAATTAGGATCAATACTTAGTCATTAGATGCCTCAAAAATTTTGAATGAGTTTAAAATCATTAATATTCATTATTTTCCATTGCCCTAAACTTATAAAATTCTCGAAATTCATCCAATTGGTCTTGTTTTCGATCAATTTCATTGTCATTTGACTCTAATACCTATTCTGGGTATTTTCACTTTTTTGCAAGGTTGGGTCCTCAAATTCACTATTCAGTGAAAATACTGTTTATCCGGGTTCACTATTCATCTTAAAATACTATTCATCGAGAGTAAAATATATAAATCGATAGAAGGGAAAGTTCGGAGTTTTACATTTAGTATTGTATTTTTAATAAAAGTTTAAATTAAAAGTTTTTGAAAACATTCTAAAAATATAATTGTGTAATTATTTAATGTGATAAAAGCATAATTTGTTTACAAAAATATTTATTAATAAATATATATGAAACATAAATTTAATACCATTACTTAATTTCCTACTATTAGGACAAAATTAATAAACTAAATTATAAATAAAATAATATGGGATGTTAAGTATTAAATATAAATTACTTAAATAATTTATTATTTATTTAGGATTGTAATATGAAAAACAATTAAGATTATATGGACAATTATTTTATACAGTAAGCATTATATCCTTTTTATATTCAATCTAATCAGAAAATATTTTTTAAATAGTACAATCTTATCATTTTAGAGATTGCATTAGAGATAGGGTTATAAATTAACTATATATTTTATTTTATTTATAATATTAGCTTCTGTTCTCAATTATAAATCAAGTTTATAATAGTAAGATTCTTTTTTAATATTACAAAAGGAGTATTACAAATATTTATCAATATTATAAAATTTGGACCATATTTAAAACCGATTAGAAGAGATGTTTAATGTTTAAAGGTTCAATTGATATTAAACCTCATAAAATTAATATGTACTAAATAGTAAGTAAAAACTATAAGAATAAATATAAAAATAAACTAATTTATTGAAATAAAATGAATACATCTATTTTGATTAATATAAAATAAATTAATAATAAATCTAATAATTCAAACCAATATTAAATCTAACATAATAAATTAAAATAATTAAAATTAAAATTAAAATTATATTTCTAAAGGAGGTTACATCTTATTATCGTCAAAAATTTCAAATTCTCCATCACTTTTTAAAGACTTATAAGCCATGATATCATCCAAAGTATTTGCTTTAATATCTCTTATTATATATAAATAAATTATCGATTTCTAATTTATGAGATTGTTTTCTATTATTTTTTATTGTAACACATTATACTTCTAATTTTTAAATAAGTTTAAACTAAGATATCAACTAATCATCAATAGATTTTTTAATTCATCAATAAAATCAATATTCTTTATCCTTAGACTATAAGTAATGTAAACAAGGTTATTGAGTTTTTAATATTTCAAATGATTTTGTTTCTTTATTTAAATATGTTCAAAAACGCTCCAATTATGTGCACATCCTTATGTAGCAACCATTTGACTGAGTAATTTAACAGTAAGTTTTCTCAATGTTAGATCACTTTTACCAAATAATCTTCAACAACAATCTATATTTTAAAGTAATAGTTACAAAAAATAAAAATACAAATACATCATCAATATGTAAAGTATGAAAACTTACTAGGCTACATTTTTTTATCATATGTTTTCTCTTTGCAAATGACTTAGCAAAACTTCCTAAACTTTCAAGCTACCAATTTATTTCATTTATCTCCTTTGATTGTTCTTTAATAGAGAAAATATATTTATATACAATCACAATAACGAGATCGCCTATAACATCACTATATGTATATGCATCGCTATTATGTAAGTAAAAAGGATTGAGAAATTAAGCCACTAAGTGGATCCTTTAAGAAAGATGTTTATCCCATTGTTGGTCAAGAATATATGTATGAGGCTTATGTAATTTCTCTTTCCCTTTAAAAGTATTCATAATTATTTTGCAAGCTCTATACATACTATCATATATATATATATATATATACCCTCAAAGATGGATTCGCATTTGAGTTAACAATCTTCAATAACTTTATAAATGGAACTACAATATTGATAATAATCAAACAACTATAATTATTATTTAAAATAATAACATAAACCTCTCTTTTCTTTTACACCATTTGATAACTTATAGCTTGAAAACTATTAACTTATTACTAAATTTTTAAATACCTGTTTATGATCGTAAGCACTTTTCGAAGTAATAATTGTACTTACAAATCTTGTAGCAATAGGGCATATAATCACAACTCAATCTTCTTGCTTTTTTAATCAAGAAAAATATGTAAGATGATTATACACAAAAATTGTGATCTTGGATGTACGTCAATTAAGATTATATATATGATCTATACAATTAATATCTTTTAAAATAAGATTTATACAATGAACCACATATGAAGACTAATAAATATGATCATACTTTAATTGTAACAAGTACCCAATTGATTATAATTAGTTGTATTATCTATAATAAAGCACAAACATTTTTTGGTCTAACCACCAACAATTTTAGAAAAATGATTCAAATGAAGTAAAAACAGTTTTTAGTATATCAAAAGCCTCAACAAACTTGATAAAAGTAGTTTTAATATTATAATAAACTAAGAAATTAATTAAGATTTTTGTCTTCAAATAGTCCACCCATATGCCATAATAGTGTGTAATTTTGGTCTCCAATTAAACTTATATGTATCCATAATCAACTAACATTTTTTAAAATCTTAAGGTAAAGGCATAAAAATTTCATAACAAGAAAGTGCCTTTCAATCTTGAACCTATCATTGTGTAGCATATATTGCTCTTTGAAAAAAAGGTTAATTTAAAGTATGTAAAGGAATACATAAATGAAAGAACCATCTAATCCAAGCTCTTTTACATCACAAAATAGAATATTTATCAATCAAAACAATTTTTAAATAAGGTTGAGAACCAAGAGTGGTTCTTGAAAGAAAATAAGAATATATAATAATAATAATATCTTTCCTTTTTCTTTATCTAATATTTTTGTGCTTCATCATCATTAAAAGATACATTATAAGTCTCTTTATTTTATTTTTTATTTTTACTTCTTGTTGTAAATAATTTCCAATCCTCTCTTATACATTAAATGGTACTTTTTTTGTAAGAAGCAACATTACCCTTAATACTAGTAAGATGTTCTTTCATTCTATAATTTTATCCCTCTTTAAACATTTTATCACAAATCACATAATTATGTTGAGTATTTTAATCATATTTTTCAAAAGAAGAAAACATTTCATTTTAGATCAACCTTACCACGAGTAATAAATGTTAAGGTTATAGAATATAATTTTTAATGATTTCATATTCTTTATTACAATTTCAACCTGAAAATGAGAAAATATACATTAAAAGGTATTTTAAATTGAC
Source organism: Erythroxylum citrifolium (assembly GCA_026284465.1). Classification (NCBI taxonomy): domain Eukaryota; kingdom Viridiplantae; phylum Streptophyta; class Magnoliopsida; order Malpighiales; family Erythroxylaceae; genus Erythroxylum; species Erythroxylum citrifolium. The sequence goes on along the minus strand of JANKOE010000005.1, from coordinate 58,623,410 downwards.
GTATAAAAGTAATAGCCAAAGAAGGGAACAAGAAATGATAAAATAGTAAAGATGAAGTATCAATCATCTTGCTAGGTTAGCTATCATTCAAAACCTTCTTACAAAATGAAAATATTAAGATATGTTCACTATTCCTTACACAATAAGTGATACTAGGACTAAAAGGGAAATAATGGATTTAAGAGCATCAATTAATTTCATGTTATCTTTTATATATGCTCCAACGCTAACCTTAGGGACATAATAAAAATATGCTTGTGAAAGTAGTAATTGATTTTTATGTATTTAATATAGAGAATGATGAACAAATAGACCTTATTTTATTAGGAATATCATTATTAAAAACATTAAAGACCAAGATTGATGTTCATAGTGGCATACTTACTATGACATTTGATGGTTAAATTGTGAATAGTAGCTATTAGTACATGTTGGTTTTGAGTTACTGAACTTGGGTTGTTGATCTTCTTCCTACCTTCTGGTTTCTCAATCAGGTTCTCCTTCTATTGAGTTTGCTTCTCCATGTAGTCACCTTAGGAAGCTGCCTCTCTTCTATCTTCAAACTGCCTTTCATTTACTAGCTGCATTGTTACTACCTTCATAATTTCCTGTCGTTCCATCTCTTCTTCAACCTCCTATTTAACTTGCATCTTGCCACCAGATTGAATCTTCTAGCTTCCTTCTCACCTTGTTTACTTTTATCTAGTAGTCATTGCTTTTACCCTTTAGTTTAATCATGTCCTTCCTTCTGTTTGAATTGTTCCTACCTCTCACACCCTCCATCTTACCTACCTCTACCTCACCTCCCACACCTCTGAACCCTTCTCCTCCTCCTTTACTTACTCCCTTTTGTAACTATGAACCTATATTAGCTCCCCTAGCCAACATTAAATGTACCAAGTTACAAGTAGTAGGAAACCTTAACCCTAAAGCCAAACTATCCTATTGCCCCCCAATTATATAGTAGATTGCCTTATTATTTCCCCTCTAGCCTCCATTCTTCAAGCAGGAATCTAAAAGTGGCAATCTACTCTAGTTGGTTTCTTCCTTGATAAGAGAGTGTCTTTTTTTGCAATGAAATCATAGTCTCTCAACAATTGGAAACAATATGTTCTTATTGATATAATTATGAACAATGAAGATATCTTTTTATTCAAATTCAATTCCATGAATTCAGTTAATAAAATGATCAAAGCTAGACCTTGGCATATTTTCAGCAAGCCATTCCCCATTCAACCATGGAGACCAAGAGAGAGATGTGATGACATTAAATCAACCAACATTTCATTTTGGATCTGCACTCATGAGAATACTAGACAAAAGAGGGTTTAAGCTACCTAGCTAGCTCTATTGGCAAACCTTCATGCCTGGATCAAGCCACAGTAAAATCTAAGAGAATAAATTTTGCAAGAATATGTATTGTTGTTGATACTATCACTGATTTACCTGAGGAAATCTTCGTCATGAAGTACAATGAGAATCCTCAACTAATTGAGGATAAAGTCAAGATTATTTATGCATGGAAACCCTCAACCTAAAGCCAAAAGAAGTATATAAGGCCACTAAAATTTTTCAGCACTGATAACTTTACTGAACTAATGTTAGAGGTTGAAATTCAAGAAATAGTTGAGATCCCTTATGTGCACAACACTCCCAACACATATAACAACACCTTTTCATAACCTTCAGTTGAGGAAATAGTAGCAATCCCTTCCGCTTGCAACTCTATTCCAAAAACAGAAATAGACAATTCCAGTACAAAGTTTGACCCAGCCCTGGTTCCTACTGCACTTTTTTCTAAGAACATCAATACCTAGTATTGAATCCATCCTCTTTACTCCTATTAAAGAAGGATTCCAATCAACTTCTAGAAGAAAATCTAGCAAAAAGAAGAATCTTGGTTCTTCTAGCCTAAAATAATGATCTTCTCATCCTAGAATATTAGGGAGTTAAATTCCCCTTCAAAGCAACAAGCTATCAGAAGCTTTTTGCAGTGAATAATATATCTTTATTGGGAGTTTTAGAAACAAGACAAGATTATAATCATTATGGAATTCTTACTCTATTCCTTAGTAGTTGGAGGGCTCTCTCCAATTCAACTACACATCCTAATGGGAGAATCCTGGTTCTCTTCGACTTTGACAAACTTCAGCTCTTCAATTTCAACATCTATGACCAAGTTATACATTTGAAAGTAAAATTCCTCAGCAATAATCTTGATATGGTTATTTTTTATTTATGTTTTCAATCATACTTATAAGAGAACCCCTCTCTGGAATAAGCTCATTGATATTCACCATAGCATCAATTCTCAATAGATTTTACTTAGTGATTTCAACTCAACAATCCATCTTGATGATACAGATAAAAACCATTCTAATAAGCGTCTATGTGAAGAATTGAAAAACTAAATTACCTCTATTGAAGTTAATAATCTTCTAAGAGGTGGAAAATATTTCACGTGGCGTAATAAGCACAAAGACTCCAAATTCTTGAGGAAGAAATTGGACAAGGGCATGTCTGTTTCCCAATATAAATATCTCTTATCATCTCTTTTTTAGATTCTCTCATATTCTTTATAGCCTCAAATTAGGCATCCTTTTATATTCAAATTTTTTTTTGATGAGTATACTTGGTTTCATAAGGGGTGTCAAAGTATTTCACAAAGCAATTGTTGGCAACCTTCATCATTTAATAAACACTGCTATAGAAACTCTTAAAAACGCTCAAAATGATCTGTTTCTAGATCCTATCAATTTCATATTACAAAAAGCTAAACTGTAAGTTTCTTTTAATTACATCAAAGCAGTTGAATTTAACCATTCTTTGTGGAAATAGAGGTCCAGCATAAAATGGTTAATTGAGGTGATAGGAATACTACTTTCTTTCATAGAGTTTTCCAGAAAAGGAAGTTTTCTAATAGAATAGTCACTTTGATTTCTAATGGCACTCTACTTCACACTCAAGAAGACTTAATATCTGAAGTTGTTAATTACTTCAATCATTTGCTTGGTACTGGATCATCAGCTACTTCATCACCTATCTCCTATTGTTCCTCCATTTACAAAATTATTTCTTAGGTAATTGCTAAAAAACTCAAAAGTATTCTCCTAGGTCTGGTTGATTTCTCTCAGTGTGCTTATATCCCAAAAGACACATAGACGACAATATTGCAATTGCACAAGAGCTATTCAAAAAGTATAATAGAAGGAATATTAATAAGAATTATGCAATCAAATTAGATTTTCAAAAGGCTTACGATCCAATGGATTGGAATTTCATCTTAAACATTTTGAGAGCCTTTATGTTAACCATATTGGTCAAAAGAACTCCCTCAAGAAACTCTTGCTTCAAGTTTCACGCCAAATTTAAGAAACATAAACTAATCAGTCTAAGTTTTGTTAATGATGTCTTCTTCTTTACCACAACTAATACCAAATATGTCACACTTATCTCCAAGGTATGCAAAATGTTTAAATCTCTCTCAGGTATGTGCATAGACTCTAAAGAAGAATCAATCATGTTTCTATTTACAAGTGCTTCTTACTTGGCTCTAAGGTTCTTAACTATTGTAGGCTTTAAAGTAGCTCAAATTCTCATCACATAACTTGAAGTCCCTATCTCCTCTATCAAGCCCACTTGTACAGATTTCAAGCCCCTTATTTATAAATTCAAAAGCATAATTGAAAGATAGAGCTCTAAAGCTTTGTCATTTTCAAGCAGATGCCAATTAATTAATTATATGCTTATGTCATTCTCTTGTCATTAAGCCTCATATATCATCTTTCTCAGTTTAGTTGTTAACGAGTTGGAGAAACTACTCAAAAGCTTTGTATGGAAAGTTAATGGTAGTGGCAATTACAAATTAAATAGTCATAAATGTGCTTGCCAAAGAGCTTTGGTAGACTAGGCATTCTTTTAATCAAATTCCTAACCTCAATACTACTCACTAAGAAACTTTGGAGACTGTTTACAACTAGTATATTAAAGATAAGATTTTTTGGAATGTCAAAACACCTTACAACTCTTCTGCTATTTTAAACAATCTACTCAAACTCAGAGAAACATCTAAGAGCCATTGTAAGCATATTGTCCAAGATGGTAAAACGACCTACTTTTAAAATAATCCTTGGACACCATTTAGCCCTCTTACCTCTGTTTTGGATCCTAGTTCCTTTCTAGACATTATGCACTTAAACATCAAAGTGGCAAAAGCTTTGGTTTTATTGAATGGATCTTTGTCCCTTACTACCCCAGTCATGATAACTTTTATCTCTCTTATTGATCTCTTTTGTTGTACTTGATAACACTAAACCAGATTAGATGAAATGGTTATTCACTCTTTTAGGAACATTCTCTAATTTATCATGTTGGAACTTGTTCAAGAGCACTAACCTTCCTATTTCTTGGCATAAACTTCTCTGGTTTAAACAAAATTCACCCCACAATTCTATTATCTGCTGGCTGGCAATCAAAAACAGATTATCAATATTGGATAGGACAGATCATTTCTAAAGTTTTCCCAATTAGTGCACTTTACGCAAATCCTTCACTAAAAGTATAAAACATATATATTTTCAATGTCAATTCAACCAATATGCTTGGAATCACATAATTCAGCTCTGCCACATAGATTATCCTCCCCAAATCCCACATTGGTGTGGGATTGAACTGGGTATGAAGATGATGATGATGATGATTTATGGCCTAAAATCATCAATTGGTGTAGTAAACTGCATTGGACATATGAAGGGGATTTAAAGATTTTCAAAATGAGTTCCACCTACCTAGTTGTAGCCATATGGAAGGAAAGAAACAACACAATCTTTGGAGACTCCACCACCACCAAAGTGACAGCTTTTGAAACTTTGTGTAACTTGTTTAGATATCACATCACAGCCTTCAAACATGATTTCAACTTCAACACTCAAAGCCAAATGACTTGGAAAATTATATAATCTTTGTTGGCTTGTCAAGTGTTTACATACCTTGTGATTTTGTGAACGTTCTGGTTTGTAATTATTGGCTGTGATCAAACCTGTTGTACCTTTATTCGTCTTTATTAATTAAATTTCTATTTTCAAAAAATATTTTGATAAAGACAATATTGTTTATTCAATTGATATGATTGACATTTTAGTACGTGACATATTTGAACTTAAAGGGGAATATGAATTGGATGTTGTCATCTTTAAACATTTTGAGGAACTTTGTGTAATGATTTGTAGGAAATACAACACCAAATGATCTTTGAAGTTATAATTGTCGGCTAAGGTTTCTTATATTCCATTTCCAATTTCTAATAAGAGAACATTGTCCTTTGTTTTGTAAGCAACCATTCTATATCTAAAGCCTCTCCCTAGTCACATAAAATATGTATTCTTATGCAAAAAAGAGACACTACCACTGATCATCTCCAATAAGCTAAGTGCAACACAAAAGGAGAAACTTATGTAACTCCTTAAGGAAAACTTGATAGTTACTGACTAGGTAATTGTAGAAATTAAAGGAATCAACCTATCTACAAATTTTCATTACATTCTACGACAAGAAGGAAGCAAACCTAACCATCAACCATAAAAGAGACTAAACCCACTAATGATAGACACAGTAAAAAAGGAAGCCCTTCAACTTATTGAATTAGGAGTGGTTTATCCTACTTTGAATAACAATTGAGTACAAAGGAAAAATTAGCATGCCTTAATTATAATTATAAAGCATTAAAGATTTTTTAATAGAAATCATCCTTAGAGGCCCGATAAGATGTCATTCAATGGTGATATAAAGTTTGGAGAATCACCAATTATTTTATAAGGATAAGATGTTGGAGCTTATTAATGGGTATCAAATATGTTTAGGAAGGCAAATAAGCAGAAAAGAAAAAGATAATCCTTGGGGTATAAGATCTATATTTTCTTAATTACCCTACTGGAAACATAATAGGTGCTAACATAATCTTGAGGTGATGCACATTGAAAAATGTATATAACACTATTTTTGGAGCTTTGTTAGAGATTCAAGGTAAGTCAAAAGATCATATTAATACATGGTTTGATGTCACAGAAATAGGGATTATAAATGATCTGCAACCTATCAAAGTAGATGACTTTCATATATCACTATCTCAAACTTAATTTTATACGACCCCAAAAAGAAAAATTTTGTTAAATTTTGAAGAATATGAAACTAGTATAAAATTTCACATCAAATATTGCACGATATGTGAATGTTAGTAAGAGAAAAATATCAGGATACAAAAGTCATGATACTCATGTTATTATGCCACACTTACTTTAATTTATTGTCAGGAAAACAATATACAAGAAGTCATAGTTTTTTTTAGTAAGTTGGGTTCTTTTTTTCGAAAGATTATGTAGTATATTCGTTAAGCCAAGGGATCTTAAGCATCTTGAAAAGGAAACTATAGAAGTATTAAATTAACTTGACACAATTTTTTAACCTTTCCTTTGAAATTATGGTCCATTTGCCTATTCACTTTCTAAAAAAATCAAATATATATGACCATTGAATATATACTTTGTTGAAAGGCATTTGGGTAGGTTAAAAATATATCTTCATAATAAAAGCCAAATAGAAGGTTCTATAGCTGAAATAGATTTAGTAAGGTTAAAAAGATGTGTTCATAATAAAAGCCAAATACAAAGGTTTATAGGTGAAAGATACTTAGCTATGAGGTGTAAGAGGCAAAATAAAATTAGAGTTTCTTCGACGACATTAACTTTGAGTTTTGTAAGTTATAGAAACCAAATTCCAACACTTAGCGATGTGAATTTCTAAGATGCAAGAGAAGAAATTATTAAAGTGGATTATTAGGGGTAGTTTAGTGCAGTGTTGTTCAAATGATGATGGTATCAAGAGGAGAAAGATGATTATAAGTTTACGTAAGTAAACTTTAAAAAGTTATGTTATATGAAGGATCTTTTTATATTGGCCAACCAAGTACATCAAGTATTTTATATAACTGATTTTTCTTAAGGAAGGTTGTAATTATGTGGAGAAGAAGGTAGCCAGGCATTTTTTTAATGTAACTTTAGATAACAATGAAAATATTTTTTTTAGAAAAGGCAATGAAAATGTTAAAGAAACATATTAGGGAGAACCAAATGATTATGTCATTAATTTTTTTAAGAAATAATGGTGACATGGATCTTAATTAATCTAGAAAAGATTTGTCTATAGACACGATTGATATACCTCTAAATATCTTAAATATAAAAAAATGACAATGATGAAGAAGATTTAGACTTTGATGACACTGACTATGATTGGATGGATACTGATTAGTAATTTGTTATAAAAGGTCTTTAGTTATTTTTTTCCTTTTCTATTTAAAATTTTTAATTATCTTCCTATATGTTTAAATAAACTTTATTGATCTAAATATGTAAACATGGTTATTATTAGCAACATTATTTATTGATCTAGGTCTTTATAAGTAAAAAAATAGAACAAGCAAACATATATAACCAAGTTTGTTGCACCAAAGTCGACAAATTTTTTTTAAGGAAACAATAAAAAAAGATTTATTCTTATGAACTAAAAGATTCACCTGATTTATCATATATAGAGTTAGAACAATAGAAGATAGTGAAGAGTAATGTCAAATCATTAAACAAAACACAACAACAATAATTCCAACTGTTGTCCAAGAAGAAATACATGTTTTCTCATTTGTTTTGACAGTATTTATATGATTATTCTACTGTTAAATTTGGTTTGCACATAATTGCCATAACAACAATTATTTTAGTCCTCTTTATATTATGAATGTATTTTTATTATTAATATAAATAAATAAAATTATAATAGATTCCTATTTTATTCCATGGTTTTAATTGTACAAATTTTAATAAAAATGGAAGGAACAATCCTTTAAGAAAAATGGTAGACCACAACCTTTATATCCATCAGCTAGTGTTATTGACTTTTAAAGGTGAAAAAAATAATAGAAACTTCTTAAGGAACAATCGCAAATGGAATAAGTAAGTTGAGGAGATAAATCACATGAAAATGTATTGGAAAGCTAAGCGGGGAACGATTGTTCAAAAAGAGTCAGCTTTTTTAAAGTGGAAGGAATTACTAACTAAAATTTTGGAACAATAATAAAAATCACATCAAAATATAGTAGAAGGGTAAGCTTCTATTCTTCACCTAAAAATGAATGCAAAAAAAATGGAAATAATATAAGCATAGATGTGACAGAAGTTGTTACTACTTAATATAAAGTTAATCATATATTATATGTTAAGTCAGAATTTTGACTTCTCGTATAAAGTGATTTTGATGACAAACAAATATAAGACAGAGTGAAAAGCAGACGATACGAAAAACAGACGGAAGCTGCG
>JANKOE010000005.1:58579252-58590890 GCA_026284465.1 Erythroxylum citrifolium | reverse complement strand
GGCACTTGCCCCCACTGCCCCAAAAAATTTTCCAAAAATTTATATGTAAAAATTTTTTTTTTTTAGTTTTTGCCCCCACAAAATTTTTTTTTGAAGCTTTGCCCCCATTGAAATTTTTGTTTGCCCCCATTGAAAAAACTTCCTGGATCCGCCCCTGTTGATGTGCACAATATTTTGTAAGGAATCAATCCCTATGTGAGTGTTTTCCATAGATTCATTAGCCGCTAATCATTGCGTATCAGTTCAACTACTTAAATGAATTAAGGACATGACATATGTACAGCAGGAGTCTCGAAGTTAGCCAACCCATGTGGACTTTCATAAAGAGCATGTTATATTCTGCTAGCTTATCGAGAATATAAAATGCACATATATCTCGAAAAGGCCAAAGGACAAAAGTCTTGACACGGTTTTGATAAGGTGGTTGGTAGTCGGTAAACACAAACGGTTCAAAGAGTTGGATGGAAGTTTAAATGCATGGCTCTCACATATTTTCTCGTATATTATTATTGTCATCTTCATCCTCTACCTGTGCTCTATCGTTTTAGTATAGTGGGGCTAGTGAAAAACTTTAGGTACCTAATAGGCCAAGACCCATTTTATACTTAAATATAAAGGAAATGAATGCCGGAAGAGATACACATAAAACAGTTACCGGTAACATGTATTGCTTAGCTTGGCTGGACGATTAGCACTGTTGCTTTTTTTTTTTTGACGAAATTAGCACTGTTGTTTTATTCCTAAAGACCTATGAGATTTGCAACTCCAATTGTACCGACCACTTCTTGATGAGCTTCAACTAAGGACCTCATTGAATAATGTGCATAGGACGTGTGAAATTAGGATCTATTCTGGTTTCATGAGCTCAAATGAAATAAACAAACTTTCTTATTTTTTTATTATAAATTAAGACCACAATTTTACAATATAAATAACTTCAAATATAATCAAATATTAATCATAAACAATACTTTATTATAAAATTAAATTTTCTTTCAATAACTCTATTGTGAAATTCATTTTTAAAATAAGTTATTTAGAACTATCATAATCATATAAGTATTTGATTTTTATTAGTATTCACACAAACAAATTGAAAGAACTCTACAATTAGGATTATACTAAAAATGTTAACTCTTATCAAACTTACACCTATTATAATCTTTAATCTTTATTGATATTCAATTTTAATATAACATCAATTAAGAATAATATAGGAATAATATAACATAAATTTTAGTTGTAATGATTATTTGTCACATAAATTATATCTTTTTAATTAATTAATTAAAATGAATATTTTATTAATTAATTATCACAATGTGTTGATTGCAGGATGTAAACTAATAATATTGCCAAAATTGGAGCGATATTGTACTGGTGGATCAAACGGTTTCTTAATTAATTTGTTCGTAATTCCGTAAACTTGGAAGCGAGTTATTTACAAAGTGCAAACTTGAAGAGACAACTACTTCATTAGAAAGCGCTTCGTCATTTGATAGAGTTTGTGTTTAAACCAAAAACATACAGTAAATCTGTTTCAAATGTGATTCTTCTAAAGCCCTAACCTTATATCATGGTGGACTCCCCGTATTCGGCTCGGCAGCCATCAATTCCGGACTTCCGTATTTATTTCATGACAGTCTTAATTTAATATGTGAAAAGGACGTATGAACGAATTCGAAATAGAGAGCCAAAAGTTGTGCACAAGTGTCTATCCCATTAAAGTTCGCCAACCTAGAATGTAGAATCCTAACCTACCGCAATTTAGCCATACATATATTAACAGTAACTATCTAACTTTGTACCCCCACCAAAATAATATAGAATTGACAACTGCTTAAATAATGCGCCTCAAAAAGTAATTTTGAAGTCCTAGGCTCGTTTAATTTCACTTCTACTTTTCTATTTAGTTTTTAGTTTTTATTTTTTATTTTTTATTTTTTCATCAAAAACAAAAATCAGTTTTGTTGAAATTTGTAATATAAAAAATGAAAACAAAAACTTGTTTAATTGAGATTTGTAATTAAAAAACTAAAATAAAAAACATGTTTGACTTTATCATCTTGTTTCTATTTTTGTAATTATACTCTTATATTAATAATTTTATAAAATACATTATATTTTTAAATTAATTAATTATCATTATAGTTAAAATTAAAATATATACAAATTAAATATAATTAAAAATTACACATTAATTGTATATAATAAAATTCTGTAAATTAGAAAATTATATTAAGTCATTCTAATCAATAAAAGATGTCCATCATATTATAATTATTGAAAACATAATAGTACTATCATTTACAAAAAGAAACATAAATCAATTAAAAATAATATAATCACTCCACATTTATCTAGCAATTTCATCTCACTTCCAAGACATATCTCGAAGTTGTGCTGAAGTGATATTTTACTCCACTTGAGAACTTGCATCTTCATTTTCACTTTCCCTAATTTGTTCTTCTTTTTTTTATAAATCGGTTATATAATAAACCAGGAAAATAAGGGTTTATGTACATAGGTAGAGATTATGTAAAAAACCAATCTCATACTAATTCAAAACAAAAACAACCCACCCTAAACAATTTGTTTTTCATTTTCAACACAACTATCAAATAACTCATCGTTTTGTCCATACATTCTAATATAATTGTATATAACACAATAAACAATAACAATGTATATTTCTTCATATCATAACTTGTCATGTTTTTAAGTATAGGAAATCTTGCTTTTATGATGCCAAAACATCTTTCAATAACATTTTTTAATAAAAAATGCCTGTAGTTAAACAATTCCTGTGGACCTTAAAGACTTCCTCTGCCTCTATAATCTCGGAAATGATATCTTTCATCTTGGTATGGTGAAAAGAAATCCAGGCATATTAGTGTAGCCCGAGTCAACCAAATAGTACTTACCTAATATAGAAAGAACATAATATTAACAAAAAGATATTAAAAATGAATCATAATTACTATGTTTATTTAAAATAATATAATACCTTGTGAAGACATAGGAAATCGATTCGCTAGATTTGTCACTGTTTCCAAAAGAACTCGACACACATTTGTAGTACGTTCTCATCCAGCTGTTACATATGTAAAACGCATATCAAATGAGCAACAACGGCCATTACATATGGAAAACACATGTCAAATGAGCAACAACATATAATATTTTAGGTTAGGTTAATTCTTTTGCCCCTATATGGTATTTATTCATCGATCGAAACATATGTATCAATATGTGTACCATTTATTGCTCATATACAATCCTAAAAAATAAAAATATATTAAAATAATTATTAATCATAAGGACATAATTAAAATAGTAATTAAATATATGAATGTACCTAAAAATATGGAAAGACTTTTTAATTATGTTGAATCTCAAGAGGTGTATTATTAAAAGCTAGAGTAATGGCTCTTTTAGCAAGATGATTAACTGCATATAAAACTTTATGAAAGTACTTCAAAATTATCTAGGTCGAATGTTGAAAGTGTTCTGCATTGACTCTAGTTGTCTCATTATGCCTTATAGTCATCAAGAATATTACATCTTGTTCCTCCACAATCAAATAACTTGTTGCCTTTAAGCCTCCTAAACTCTTCAACTTATCACATAGCTCAAGAAGATTGTCTTTCTCATTCTTAATAAGTTTTCATAAATCTTTATAAGATTCCCATTAAAAAGTTCCAATATCCAATCATAACTTAGTAGAGTTGAAGATCTACATGGTTGCTTTTGTAAATGAAAATATTTGTTCTCTCCCCCAGCTATAGAAATAATGATTACCTTCTTTCGTTTATCATTAGAATCTGATAAGAAATCCATGTATCTATAATGCCAACATTAAATAATTAATAAAATATTCAATCAAATATAGAAAAAATATTCATACAAAATATAGACTTAAAATTAAGTCAAATATTCATACAAATCACAAACTTAAAATATTCAAAATATGGAATAGTGCTTAATATAAAAGTGTCAAATCAATAAGAATTTGATATGCAATAACATTAAAATATAACTAAAGTGACATAATTCAATCCAGCTTCCTTGTATATGTCATCTTCATAAAAGTATCCCCATAAATGGGAGAATCGTGTAAAACCTTCACAGTTTTTCCATATTGCACACCGTCAACACTCAATTCATCTAAGGAATTCAGTCATTCCATCATTATGTTAGACTCTTGAGATCTATTCTCTGCAGTGGATAATGTTTCACTCAATTTTTTCTTAAGTAAATCATTCTTCCTTTTTTATTGTTCACCAAGTATAAGTATAACTTCTTCTACAATGTTAGAATGCGTCTTCTTTGCCTTCTTATTTTTAGGAAATTTCTTTCTCTTAGATGGAGAACTTTTATCTTAACCTTCTTTTTCATTATACAAGTAATCTTCATCAACATCATTTCCATGTTCCTCTTCTGTACTATTTGATAGAGATTTAGTTGATAGATGTGCATGCATGTCAGTTGCAGTAGTATCTCCAAAAATGTGATACAGGTCTAAAAAATCCTTACATCCTTTTTTCTTGAATCTATGAGCCATTTTATGCACTTATAATGATGAAAAAGGAATATGAGAATGAATATTATATAATATGATATATTAATAAAACAAAAGACATATTTTACCTTAAATAGATTTTCCCAACATTCATTTGTAACATTAAATTCACCAGTAAAGGAGTTGTAGCCGATTCCTGTTTTTTTTAGTAAGTTCTTGAAATTCTTCAATCTAGCCCTTAATCTATTATACTTATTTTTCAATTGAATATCAGTATACTCATTGAAATTTTCTTGAAGCCCTGCCTTAATATTCTTCCAACTAGATTTAGAAAAGGTAGTAGTCGTTCGATTTCCCTTCTTCACTTCATCAACCATCAAGGAGATTAAATATATCTCTATGGTATCATTCCACACTCCATCTTTTTCATTTATTTCCACACAATCATTGGAATCGTTCATATTATTCAAACCTTCCATCACTAAATGTAATCATATATATGTGATATCAGTTACAACAATTTCTACAAAGTATTAAATGTTAAACATGGTTCAAAATAAACATGAGACAAATACAACAATTTCTGCAAAATATTAAATACTAAATATAGTTCAAAATAAAAACAACCAAATCCATAAAGTTACAAATATGGAAGATATAATTAAATGTAGCTATAGAAGATATAACTACAAGCTTTGTGTGCCAACATGTATTAATCAACAGTAGTAACACCTTCTTTACATGGAAAAATGGTTTCCTTGCTAACCTGTTTTTCTACTAATAATTAAGTATATATATCATGTTGCGGTTATATGATGTTGTTATGAGTAGAAACTGGAAAAAGAGTGATGAGTGTCTGGTGTGTGATGGAGGAATGCAAATGGGGAAGACGATAGTTGATGGGAAGGTAAAACTGTTTCCTCACAAGCAAAGTCAGACAAGTTTCGTGACAATCCTTGGGAGAAATACTGTGTTTGCAAATGGAGAAATACTTCAAAATGTCACAAGATAAATACAAGATCCAGAAAGTAAACGAGGCTTCGAAGAATTTGGATTTCTTCAACAAGTAACTACCCTTTGCACCCCAATAGGAGGTTAAAGATAAACCATTACAGGAGCTTGGAAACAATAAAGCATGGCGTGGATGTTATGATGGAAAATGCTTAATCTTATTTTGTGATAAATGTTGAGCTATCTACAAGCTACTAGACTATCAGCCCGGAAACTACTAGACATTAATGCAAATTCTACAACTTTTAAATCCAGAAGCTACTAAACTTAGTAGCTATTGGACTATTGAACTTATCAGAGGTCTAATACAAAAGACATTTAATTATGCTACAGTAACATGTGCATGCTATTACAACATAACTCTCACTTCTCTTTTGCATGAACACTAGAACATGAGAAGAAGGTGGTTTTTTAATTGTAAACAATGCAATAAGAGACCAAAAAAGACTTGGTGATAAAAGAATCCTAGAACATGAAAAGAAGGTGGTTTTGTCGCTACAATAAAAGATAAACGATGCAATAAGACATTAAAAAAACTGCCTTTTTTAAGACCAAAGCCTAACAAAATATCCAGCTGATTTCTCTGACGCTATTCTCCTGAAGCAGACGATTAGCATGAGCAACTAAGTCTGCTTTCTCACAAGCAGCATAACAAGGGCCTCTCTCATAAAACAAAAGTATCAATGAATTAATGTTTAATTATGCTACAGTAACATGTGTATGTTACTGTAGCATAACTGCCACTTCTCTCCTTCGTATTCACGCTAGAGAAGGTGATGGGCATGTTCATGTTTCAACACAAATAACAACAATATTTGTCAAGCAACAGGCACACATAAGCTTATACGAAAACAAACTTGAAAATCACAGACGATAAGCTGCAAACATTGAGAAGATGGCAGAAGATGTAAAGATCATATTTTTCGTTGATTTCTATGTGCAGAGACCTTTTAACGCAAGCGATAGAAATAAAGAAAAAAATATGGAGAAATAACTATAGTCGACGCAGTAGGGAAACTCGTATTCGCAACATATAAAAACATGTTTTAAAAATACACAAAAACGTATTCATTACGTTTTCAAAAACATGTTGCCGTTTTTTTTAAATAATGAAAAATGAAAACCACTTCGACCAAACAAGTTTTTGGTGACTATTTTATTTTTTACAAAACATCAACAAAAAATCAAAAAAAAAGGGGAACCAAACACCCCCTTAACTAATAAAGTGTTAGAATTCCTAATTTAGTCGGTTGCTCTTAGTCTACGCTAACTTTTGTGTATTACATTAAGTTGTACAAAACGAAATGTTAAATTTCATACAAAAAAAAGTGGAGCGTTGTTTTCTTTGTTTCTACTTATTATTTGTGTAGATTATATCCACAAACCATGTATAGTCCAACTGACATGTAGCTTCAACTATTTATTTACTTGTATAATCAAACTTTACCTATATTAGACCCGTTGTCTGTCAATTTTCCTATGGTTTTATATATTAATATATTATAGTCTTTAAATTGTTAGGTTTTATGTTATTATTATAAGAGTCTTTTATCATAGTTGGGTTTAATTTGGTAAATTTGTTACATTGAAAATAAAATTATTATGAGATTATAATTACGAGATTCAAATTGTATTTATCTATTATCCTTAAATTATTTTTAGTTGATGTTCTGTTAAGATCAGACATTAATAGAATTTAAAAGAATATCACATGTTATGTTTTCTTTTATGAAGGAAGTAGTTAATCTCATTGATTGAAGTATGAAGATACTTAAATGAACATGTAAGTGCTTGTTAGAGAATAAGTTTATTAAACTAACCCCATATAAGAGTTCTGTTTGGTGCATTACTTATATAACTATATCAAAAATTACTGAAGTGGGTTACTAGGGATAGTTCAGTGTAATGTTGTTATTATCAAGAGAGAAAGATGATTATGGGCCGGCTTACTCAAGTAAACTTCAAAAAGTTTATGGAGGATCCATTCGTATTGGGAAACCAAGCTCTTTAAGTGTTTTATATAGCTAATTGTTTCGAGGAAGGTTGTCATTATGTGGAGAAGAAGTACCTATGTATCTGTTTGATGTACCTTTAGATGATAATGAAAATGTTGAAGAAACATATTTGGGAGAACCAAATGACTATGTTAATGATTTCTTTAGAAACAATGGTGATTTGAACCCTAATTGGTCTAGAGAAGATTTACCTATAGACACAATTGACATACCTCCAAATATCTTAAATATAGAAATAGAAAACGATGATGATAAAAATGATTTAGACATTGATGACATTGATTGGGATTGGATGGATATTGATCAATAATTTGTTATAAAACGTCCTTATTTATTTTTCTTTCTCTATTAAAAGATAATTTTTGTTAGTGTATGTTTAAATATACTTTACAAATCTAATTATTTATATATGGTTATTAATAACAATATTCTTTATTGTTATAGGTCTTCATAATGAAAAAAGGAAAGAGCAAGCATTTGCCACCAAATTTGTTACACCAAGGTCTATGGCTAACTTTTTGAAAAGCTGCAGAAGAGGACTCATCCTTATGAACCAAAAGATTCATCTAACTTGTCAGATAGATAGGAAGAGTATTTGGAGGATACTGAAGAACAATTTCAATTCATTAAAGAAAAGGTACATATTTTATCATTTGCTTTAGTAATTTATATGTGATTATTCTACTGTTAAATTTGGTTTACATATAATTGCGACAGTAATAGTTATTTTTGGTCCTCTTTTTAATGTCAATGACATTTTTTTGATGTTGATATAAATTAAAAAACTTATAATTTACTTTTTCTTTCCATTAAGATGAGCATTGTTCATTGGATAAGACAAAAAAAGAATCAGGAATAAGGTATGAATTACGTTTAATACTTTATTATGATTTATATGTTAATTATTTTATATAATTTTAAGTGATCTTGGCTCTCAAGAAATTAAATAAGAAAATTTTCATAATTATTCTGTTGTGTGCCGGATCAAATCTCACCCTGATTTCATAACAATTTGATATTAATGTTATCTAAGAATAAGAGAATTATACATTATCGTGTTTTAAGAATTCATTGGAATTATCTTTTAAAAAAAAGAATTCATTGGAATTTTATCATGTTGGAATACTATTATAGGATTCATAGAAAATTTGTCACTTTAATTTTAACAAAAAAATGATTTTACTTGAATATTACCCGAATATTTAATTGCCAAGAATTTATTTAGAAAATTATTTCAAACAAAAGGTAATTTACTTTTCAATTAAAATTGAATGCAAGATTTCAAATATGAGAATTCATTTTTAAAAATAATTTTAAGAATGTAATTCATTAATAATAATTGTAGATTATTTTAATTCTAAACACCATCTTACTTGCAACTAACGCCGGTGATGATAGAAACTACCGATAGCGACAGCGTCGATGATGACAATAACCAACTACAATAACAGTAGAGGTTTGTGATTGACTTATTTCTAAGTCTGGCAAAGGTAGGAGAGAGATTGGATGGGAAAAGAATTACAATTTTTTTTAATTTTAGTCTTTTACTTTTTAAATTTTTAAATCATTATTAAATATTTAAGCAAAATTTCCGATATATTATTCACTATCTTAACTTGAAATAGAATAATGGGTTAACCGCTTAAAAAAGTCCAAAGTTTTTTCAATTTTTAATTATAGCTTGAACTTTTAAAAGTAGCAATAAAATGTCCAAATTTTCAAATCTTTTTCAATTCTAGCAGACGTTAGTCTTACCCTTATCTTTGTTGACGTGTCGACACCCCTCCGTACTTAGACATGTCAGCTGGTTTAAGTGTAGATTGTCTTATTAGCGAAATGACATCATTTAGCTTCGATAGTAAAACGATATCGTTTCAACTAAAATTAGATGATAAAACTTCTGCCTCTCTTCTCTGTCGCGCAACACTAAATACTCATGTAACCTAAAATCCCCCAAAGTTAGTGCTTCTTCTTTTGTACGTGATTTCGTGCGTTGGCACTTCTTCTATCTTTGTGATTTCTTCGTCGGGTAAAAATTGAAGAAGCAGCCGTCGAACTTCTTGTGGCACCAACTAGGGTATGATTGGTCCTCTTTCTATCTGTATTCTTCTTTCCACTCCGACTAGAGTAACTTAATGCATGATAGTCGACTTGCATTTCATCTTGGTGTTTGATGAAAAATATTATTTCTATTTGGCTTGTTCTATGCTTTAATATCTAATATTTGGTTCAACTTGTTCTATGCGGTTCAACTTGTTCTATGAAAACTAATAAATTTACTTTAATCACCAATAACAAAAAAAATGAAAACAAAAGGCAAGAGAAAAATGAAGACGGCAAATCCGATCGAACTGGGATAGTATCTAAGCGGAAGAGGTGGGCGTTTGGACGAGAACACAAGGAGGCTTTTGGTCAGGCAAGAAGAAGTCGTGGAGAGAGTTGAAGATGAGAAGGACGACATAGTCTGATAGCTGATCAAAACTGTCCATTTCCATTAACGCAAGCTCTTTGTTTCGCCGAGATTAAAATCACAGTGGGTCTGGGCTTTTCTTGTTCTTGTTCAAAGTTTCGAGGATTTCTAGTGGTTGGTCTTGGCTTCAATGTTTGACCATTGAAACAGGGGAAGAGAAGTGTTGTGTTCTGTGTGTCTACGATTACAGCTTCAATGTTTGACCATTGAAACAGGGGAAGAGAAGTGTTGTGTTCTGTGTGTCTACGATTACTGCTAACGACACAAACAAATATATAAATTACAATGATTCAACTGTAGTTTTCTTAATAGTTTTATTTTCGATTTTTGTTTGTTTGTTGGCTTTCAACCTTTGGCAAGGAGACACTGCTTTACCATTACAGAGGAATTAATATTAATAATAAAATTTATTAAATTAAATTATTTATTTATTATTACAAAATATGAATTATAAACAAATATAAAAATAAACATATTATTTGTTAATATTGTTACATAATAAATAAAAGGTTAACGAAAGACTTAATTTACTATTATATAAAACTAATTTATTATTATGTAAAACTAATAATATATTATTAATTATTAATAAACTATAGTAAAATAATATTTATTAATTATAAATGAATAATTATATAATGTAAATTATTTATAAAATATGTATTATAAATAAAATATGAGTTATTGATCATCATATATATTAGTATTATTATGTAATAAATAAAAACTGAGTAAAATTTAAATTTATTATCATATTCATTATTAATTATTAATAAAATTATTAATATATTTTATTTTATTATCAAATTAATTATTGATAAAATAAAAGGCATATATTAATTAATTAATTAAAATGAGAAAGGTTAAAAATTAATTTTGTAAGGAGAAGGTAAATTAGTTTTCCTTATAATCTTTTTTAATCATGTCTTTATAAGTCATTTTACACATAAACAGTTAATACTAAATAACTAATTTTACCAAACATCTCTAACAAAGTAACAAATAGCTAATACAATCCGCTGGTCAAATCAGCTGATAAAATCAGCTATCAGCTAACAGCTGATAGAATCAACTAAATCAGCTCAAACAAGAATTATCTTTATATTGTATCTTTTTTGGGTAAATGACACAAATTACTTTTTATAGTTTAATTTATTTTTAAGTGAAAAACTGTAAAAAGGAAATTTATATTAGAAATCTTTCTGATTATATTAATGAAAATGGTGACTGCTGCTCAGATTATGTTAAAAATGATAATATAATATATTGATTAAAATAATTTTAAAGAATAAAAAGTTTTCTCCAAATAATTTTTAAATATCATAGTATTTATGTAATTACAAACATTAATTGAAGAGTGTGGTCGTGGAAACGAAAACATTGAATATGCACAAATTAATTGAAGAGTGTGGTTGCAAAGTTATGAATACCGTACCGGGCTCGGTACCGAATTGAGTTCTAGAACGAAACTGTATCGGTACCAATTGGTACCGGGTACCGGGTACCGTTTCGAATTTTTTTAAAAAATTTATGAAATAGTACATAAAATTTTTAAAAATTGCAAAATAGTCCATATTGGTATATTATACAGTTGTACTGTATACTTTACTAGTTTACTGT